>PVKM010022454.1:0-21823 GCA_004027735.1 Carollia perspicillata
ATTTTATTTATTTTTAATGTTTATTATTTTGGTATTCTAGGTTAAGTAACTATATTGTATTCCCTCAAAAAGTGTCATAAAAGGAGATTACAGCATTATTTTGTAAGGATTAGCAGCAGGGAACTGGGGACAATTAATTATTCCTTGGAGTTCTGACACAAATCTTCCCACTAAACAGTCTAAAAAAAGTACAGATCTGAAAACACATGGATTCAGCACATGAATCTTCTCTAGAAAGATTAACTTTTTGGTTTTTCAGGTATCATTTTTCCCCTATGTACTGTTCAGCTTAAATTTTTTTATTTTACACATTGTTTCCTCAGCTGGCATGAAGGAGGGAAGATGCATATGAAGTATTATGATGTGGGACTGTCCCATTTTGAAGGGAACAGTTTGTATATACCATGACGTGTCTTCTCATTTGTTTTGCAACTTTTGGCAAAGACAGGAATGTGGTGTCATTTCGGCCATTGGTTAATTCTCTCCCAACAAGTCAAGCAGAAAGAAGTTCGTCTGCACACCTATTTTTGTATTGTGTGGAGCACTGAGGTGTACTTTGGGGTGGGCAACATTTCACAGCTGTTCAAAAGTTGGCATGTAAGAACTACCATACCCTGTCGCCCTTTTATTCCTTCCTCTTGTACTATTTCTGTGTTAACTCTAAATCATTCATGTGTGCAAAATACTGTGTTAGTTTTAATGAGTATTCAATAAGTGGGAAATGGTTGAAATACTGTTACCTTCTGTATTCAACAATGTAGACACTTATAAAAATTAGGTGTGGATAAATTCATAGTTGAAAAGATACAGCCTGTCAAAGCCGCTACATTTCAATCTGCTAAATTTATTTTTAAGCCTATTATTCTGGAGTTGTACAAGAGTAAGTTTTTTTTCTGGAGGTTTTTATGATCACTGTTGCAGAGATAAAATAATCAATTTTAAGAATAAACCCTATTAAATTAAATCATCACAAATGTATTTAACTCTAAAAGTCATCTGTTGAATTGATATAGAGTTGATGATTTGTATAATGTGCCTTTTCCAAAAAGGCCATTGAAGTTAAATTAAAATGAAATTTCTCATTTGCCAATACTCACAGGTGCTGTGACATTTAAAAAATCAACCACTTATACATAGTTCTTTAGTCAGTAGCATCCAAATGAACACACAGATTAAACTTCTCACATGGAGATGCCACAGAATGAACGGTCCTTTGGCAAAGTTTCCAGATGGATCTTTTCATCTTCCAGTAAGGCTGGATTGTAATCACATAATCACAGTTAGCCTCCCTATCTCCGTGGTTTTTCAAGTGCCAAACCTAAAGACCAGTCTTTGGATGACATGTTATAAGGGACAATAACCTGCAAATCAATGAGTTACGCTTCTGTGTACTCTGTCATTTCCCAAAGAACTGTCCCTGAGTTAGTCTTCTTTGATGACACAAAGGAGGAAAGGAATGGTCTGCTTCTTGGAATAAGAAAATACCCACCTCAGAGACTGGATGACACCATGTGTAATTGTGATAGACATTGTTCATGTGAAGATAGATATTTATAATATTCTAAAAAATGGCTTTATACCTAAAGAAGTTGGACATTCTACCAGAAATGGTTTCAATTAAATTTTCATAAAAAAATAGTGCCAAGGAGAAATTCAGACAAACTACAGTGGAATCACCATAAATTCAAAATTAGTCCGAATAACTGAAGTTTTGATGTACCAGACAAATTACCAAAAAAGTGCACTTTTTAATGACCACATCTGGGGTCATATACCAGTAAAAAGCCCTGCCCGTGACATGTTTTACATGTCTTTATTATGTCACTTAAAGCATCATAATTTTGCTTTTGTCAGTCTTTCCTCAGAGGGACTTCATTCATTCAACAAATATCAGCTTCCTTATGGTCTTCCAGTTGCTAGAAATAATTGCGGAGAAAGAATCAGACAAAAATATGCTTTCAAGGGTACATTTTAGTATGAGAGACAGAAATAAAAACTAGATAAACGAGTAAAATATATCATGTGTTAGATAGGATTCTCTTAAATATTCATCTCTGCCTCACTAGCATTTAGCACAACACATGGACACGGTAGACACTCAAAAACTACTCACTGCTCTGTTGGTTTACTTTTATGACTATGCAAAAAAAAAGAAGCATAATTCTTGAATTTACCATTGCTTTTAATGTGAATAGGCAGTGGAGTCCTGACACTGACCAACAGACATACAGAGGAAATTTGTAGGATTAGGGATAATGGAATAAATTCCAGAATATGACTTTAGTGAACATGAGCCCTGTTATCTGTGAGTAAAGTAACCTGGCAGATTCATTAATATTGGTGATCTCAGCAATTGACATAATTGTATTATGGAGCCTAAATAAATGGAGATTTTATTTAAAGTGTTAACTAGTTCATTCTTTGCAACTGCTGATGAACATGAACTTTTCTTCCCATACATTTCATTTACCTTGGTATTTCTTAATTTTGAGTGGCTCAGAGGTATCCTATTAATTAATTGATATTTCCGTAGGGTATCTGAATACTTGGCCCTGTCCACTTCTCTGTTAGGATTCTAACCATCATTCCAACAGTGACGGACAATTGCAACATGTCAAAGTCCAAAGAAACCATTTTAGAAAATAACACATAATAATTCAGTGTGCCAAGTAGCTCTCAGGAACTAGATGAAAAGCTATGTGTGCGACGAGACTATGTACATGACGTGTGCTGGTCAAAGAAGAAGCCTTTCAGGGCTCACGCAGTGACTATTGACAGAGCCCACAAAGAGTGGCAGACTTTCCTCCTTCTTACCCCAGCTTCCTTGCTTCTGCCAGGCTTGTCAGGGATTGAATTTTTCAGGGAAGTCTGTGCACCTCACTCACATACACATAGATGTGCATAAATAGTGCATATTAGTTCTGATTCTTTAGTGCAATAATATATTTCAATAAATTACTTGGGGGGAAGCACAAATTACAAAAGCAATGCATGATCTATCTAATAAGATTAGTAAATTAAAGACAAACGAAAGGAGAAAATAAAAATCCTCTGTAATTCTACTATTTAGAGTTTTCCAGTGAAAACACAGCCATACTCCAATCTTTTTCCTATGCATGCACAAAATTACACATATATATGTAATTATATATTATATACTTTGAAAAATTGAGATCACACAGTCAATGCAATTTAGTAACTTGCTTTTTAAAATGTTTATACTGAATCACAAACACTAATGCTTCCATATTTTTCCATTATATGAAATCACCATGTTTTTATTTTTTGTGGGGTATATAAGTGATCCCAAATATTCAGTGCTACACTATTACCCATAATGCACTAATGATCATCCTTTGACATAAATAGTCCACTCATATCTTTTTTAATTTTTTTGTTTGTTTCTTATTTTTTAAAAATTTTATTTTAATTGTTATTCAAGTACAATTTTTTGTCTTTTACTCCTGTCCCAGTCCACCCCCACAGGGCTCACCACCTCCCTCCCATTTCCACCCCCCTTAGTTTTTGTCCATGTGTCCTTTATACTGTTCCTATAATCCCTTCCCTTTTCCCCCCGAAATTCCCTCCCCTCTCCACTCTGGTTACCATCATCCTGTTTTCTATTGGTTATATTTTGCTTGCTTGTTTGTTCTGTTGCTTAGGTTCCTGTTACAGGTGAGATCATATGGTATTTGTCTTTTACTGCCTGGCTTATTTCACTTAGCATAATGCTTTCCAGTTCCATCCATGCTGTTGCATAGGGTAGGAGCTCCTTCTTTCTTTCTGCCACATAGAATTCCATTGTGTATATGTACCATAGTTTTTTGATCCATTTATTTACTGATGGGCATCTAGGTTGCTTCCAACACTTGGCTATTGTAAATTGTGCTGCTCTGAACATTGGGGTGCATAGGTTCTTTTGGAATGGTGTTTCAGGGTTCTTGGGATATAATCCTAGTAGTGGAATTGCTGGGTCAAAAGGCAGTTCCATTTTGTTTTCTTAGAAAATTCCCTACTGTTTACCACTCATATCTTTGTTGGTGGCTAAGTGATTGGTGCTTCTCCCAGCCAGGCCCTCGAGCAACCTGTCTTCCAGGCTGGGCAGGGGGTGGAAGGAGGGAGAGAGAGCAAGTGTAAAGGCCAGGGCACTGTCAAGTGTTCTGGAGGGAAGCCTGGGCCCTGGCTTCTCTCAGCAGAGGACTCGATGTCTTTTCACAGTTGGTGGCACTGCCATTCGCAGAGGAGAAAGAAGAGTCAGAAAAGTGCATGCCAGGTAACTCAGGCATTTTAAATGTGCTCATCTCTACACCAGCCCCAGCTCTTTCATGCAATTTATACTGACCATCTTCGTTCCATCTATGCAGAGCTGTATCTTGACTGGGCTCTGAGATTCTCAGAAACACACCTAGTCATTACTAGGAAATGCATGCATTTGATACTTGTGAGGCCAGAGAAGTATTCATCCTTGAACCGCCCGCCTTCCCCAACCCCCAAACCTAGCAAATAGACTGTAAGTTCCACGAGGGCAGGCACGTGTCTACTTGTTCTGCCATTGTATCCTCAGTGCTGAGCACATTGCCTGACGCATAGCGGATAATCAATAAATATTTGATGAGCAAGAAAAAATATTAGTAATATTATCTCAACCAACTGCCACTTGGATCTTGACTTGGCTTTTTGCTAAAAGAAACTGGGCCCATGCAGGTTTATTTCTTCAATCTGTTGGCTAATCTGGGGAGTGACAGTCTTACCTGACCCAGGTACTTTATTGTGTGGGGATTGTAATTATTTCTGTGTTGAAACTGGCTTGTCCTGATTTACAGATAGAATCTTTAGGTCTGCTGTTTGGTTCGTTATTCCCCTGGGAAACGATCCTCAAGGGAAAGAATCATGTCCCAAGGGATGTGCATGGTCTGTAGGATCCTGTTCCTTCTAGTGACATCTCGAAATCCTTCACTATTGCATGCTGTTTTATTGACATTTTAGAAACATTTTAAGCTTAAAATATTAGACTATTGTGATGGCTGACCAGATGTTTCTCTGATGAGTTCCAGAAATAGCCTCAATTAATAAAAATAACACAACTTTATTTGTTCTAACACTTACCGTATACATCCTAGGAGTCAGCTGTATTCTGGGTATTAGAAATGAATATAGAAGAAGAGATGCTTGTAGATACACAGACAGTTACTGCAGCATAATTAGCATATACACAGCATATATGTACACACAGCAGATACACAGCACAATGACCTTGCAGTGTGATAAGTGATGTAACTGGGCACGTACAAGATGCTGTGAGAGCACAAAGGAGGGAGCTACTTGCTAATTCATCTCAGCGAAGCTGAGGAAGGTTTCATGGAGGTAGTTTATTTTTCAGTGGAGTTCGAAATATGAATAAGAGTATGTCAGGCAGAGAAAGGGGGATAGACAGTTCAAAACCAAGAGTCATGCAAGCCGAAGCTCAGAAAGGTGTGGTGCATGTGGGACAAGTGAAGCCTTCACGGTGGTTGGAGCGCAGGGTACTTGCAGGGAGAACGGACTGTAGAGGGGCACTTCAGATGGATAATCAAGGTGCCCGCTGAGGAGTTGGTATTTTGTGGTGTAAATAACGAAGGTGTTGATAAGGGACGTTTATCCTTCAACCATTAGTATCATCAGGCCAAATTAAGACATTTTTTGTCTGATAATGGTCCCTTAAGAAGATCAAGAAGACGTGATTTTCTTCTCATTTGGACTTTAGGCTTTGCTATGTCTTCTCTTAATCCTGGAGGCATAATGGTCTAAGATTTTCTTAATTTTTATTTCACCTTTTGTTCACTTTATTTATTTGTTTGTTTATTTATTTATTTATTGACAGTGAGGGGAGGGAGGAGAAAGAGTGGGAAATAAACATTGATATGAGAGAGAAGCCTTGATTGGCTGCCTCTACCATGTGCCTTGACTGGGGACAGAACCTGCAACTCAGGCATGTGCCCTGACCAGGAATTGAACCAGCAACCCTTTGCTTTGTGGGATGACTCCCACTGATAGAGCCATACCAGTCAGGGACCTTTATTTCTTATTTGTTTTTATAGCCAAACTCTTTTCAGCAATTGTTCTGAAACTGTTTATTTGGTGTCCAAAGCTGGATTCAAAGCTGAGATTAGACCAGTTCTAACATGTAGCTCGGACCATTTATGGAACTCATTTCACAAAATGGTCTCTTACATTATGAGTGGTCAGAAAATGGACACATGAGACCCATCTACATCAAATCTCAATGGCAGTACATAGGGGAACTTATTTCCTTAAAGCCCTTAGAAAATTCCATTGAATTTTTGGAATGTTTTAGCCAAGCTGAGCCTATGATAGATGGAAGAATGGGAAAATGAAATAGAAGACACTGGCATCATTGCAGTTATCAAGAAGAGATTTCTAAAAGTAACATTTCAGAAAAATGTCATATGCCATGTACAAATTAATATCAGATGCTCTAAATTTCTTCTTAAAAGCCCTTATAGATTATCTATAATATAGCTTAACTATATTTTATTCACAAAAATACATTTTAGATTTTTTTAATTGAAACATACAAATGTATGTTGGCTTTCAGCTTATTATTCTCAGAAGTAAAAAAAAATACAGGGTACTAGTGTCAGTGTTGGTCCTCTCGGGTCTTTTATTTGCACACATTTGACTTACCATATAAGTTATTATTTTTGTAGTTTTGATATCAATTTCAATTCAAAGGATTCATATGTATGCATCAATGTTTCTGCTATTGTTCATTCCTTTTTGTCAGTATTTTGCAAAATAACTTCACAATGTGGAAGGTGAAATGAATACCATGTATCATAGCTAGTTAAGTAAAAAAAAAAACTGCAGGACTAAGAAAATGTCTATCAACTGATTCCCCTTGTTGTTTGTTTTGCAGCTGACAATGGCCAACATTGGAATAAATGGAAGTCGTTCTACTGAGACCTGTGAAACAACACTCTTTGCTCTCCGAATGGCAACATGGAATCAAATCTTAGATCCCTGGGTCTATATTCTTCTACGGAAGGCTGTCCTTAAGAATCTCTACAAGGTTGCCAGACGCTTTTGTGGAGTGCATGTCATCAGCTTACATGTTTGGGAGCTTAGCTCCATTAAAAATTCCTTAAAGGTTTCTGCAATTTCTGAGTCACCAGTTACAGAGAAAATAAATC
Source organism: Carollia perspicillata (assembly GCA_004027735.1). Lineage (NCBI taxonomy): Eukaryota > Metazoa > Chordata > Mammalia > Chiroptera > Phyllostomidae > Carollia > Carollia perspicillata. The sequence continues at coordinate 7,191 of PVKM010022454.1, forward strand.
AGCAGTCACCCGGTTTAATAGGACAGTCATTCAGTGTAAGTTTAGGACAAAATTAAGAAAAGTTTGGCAATGTTTTAGTTAAGTGGGTGAGTATATAAAGCCTAACTCAAATTTAGGTGTCAGCAAATAGTTTGGAGAGCACTTTTGTCAGATTCAGCTTTTGAAATTTGTAAAATTAACTGTATGATTGCACATTTTCACTTTGTTTTGCCAACTGCAGATAAACATGATGGAGTAATGCCATCGAAGTAAAATTGAAAACAATTTTGGGTGCATCTGTATTATTTATGCTTTTGGAATGAGTGACTCTGTTGAGTCCTAAAGCATTTGCTTGGCCTATTTGCCAAAGAACATCTTAAAACTACCTGCATTGTGAAATGGCTATTTGGGGGCCACCGCTCTGTAGCTGTTCCTTATAAACTAGGCTCACTGAAATGGAGCACCCTCATATTTTGATCTGGCCTGTTTTACCTTTCACTATGTAACCTCAGTTAATACATGTATGGTTATGTCACATGGGGTTCACTGTGGTTTATTATAGTGACCTCCATGTACACCAGACATGGCTGTCAGGTTGCCTGGTCTTACAACCCTGTTAAGAATGAGCCTGTCCTTGTCATATTTGACAAATATCACTGCTTACATTGATTGATATGAAGGTCAACTGTTATTTGAAGGTTTCCTTGGTAAGTCATAGATTTGCATAGCATTCCAATAATCCCCTTTTCCTTTGAAAATTCAAGTGCACAGAAATAATTTTTAGAGAAACAAAGGCTCTGTCTTGGCTCGTGCAGAGGTGATTTGTATTATAGCAGTTCCTAAGCAGCTCTGCCATGGATAATGCAGACAGAACTTTAATACAGTGGTAGGTGCAAAGAGCACTGACAAAGGCACTTTACTTTGAGTAATCATATTTGTGTCAGAGAAAAGAAGAAACACAATCTGTATAAGTACACAAAGACTAACTGCAGGTAGTGTGTTTCTATCTACAGATGGCACGTTTCTACTTTCCACTTACATACACACACATACACACACACACAGCAACAGAAGGACATCAAAAGTTTCTGTTGAGAGCATCTTCGTTAAATCTGTCAGAGGGAATCTTCTAAAGCCTGTGCTACCTATGTTAAGGGAAGGATTGGAAGTAGCTAGGTGTTTGGAGATCATAACAGTGGTTAACCAAGAGCTCTAGGGGTAATAATTTTTCCATCAATTTCCTGCTAATACATTAGACTTTTTGCTTGTTTGTATGATTAAACCCATCGAGATTTAGTAATCTCTCAAAATGCCCTGTGTTCATCAGAACATAGGGTAGGTAGTTCTGCTTTATAACAGTGAAATGCATTTCTATTGCCTTCATTAACGGGCTCACTTCAGAGTTGATCTTTCCTGTGAGACTGATTTCAGATTCTCCATGAATTTTGGGCAGTTCAACTAGACTTAAGTCATATTCACAGATTTTTGTTTTTGACTGCTAATGTACATTAGAAGTTGTCTACTTTTGTGAAGTTTGGAAAATTCTCATGAATAAGTTAAAAAAGATTAAGTGAATAGCCTCAGTGGAGATTTAGTGGCAACCATTTTAGTCAGTGAATTTAAAGAAGGGAAACTTGCATATACATTCTGGTATGTGATATTCTTAATTTAAGACCAGTTTAAATGAGTAATCATATAAATTTAGGTTGTTCTATTTATAGAGCACATAATGGATGTTTGATAAATACTTGCCAAATTGAATCACAAGAATTTATTAATATGAAATGAGCATGGAAGTGCAAAGATTTTGTACATTTTTAATTTAAATTGACAATTACATTGGTAATTGTGAGATATATGCATATATACTTGTATATGTCTATATATGCACATATATTTGTGTGTATATATAGTATAGATGCTTAAAAAGCCATTGCAATTTATGATTGCTGTTATATTCTTAAGTGCTCTCTTGTGTTTTAAGAGGACTTAAAGCCTGGTTCACAGGTAATATCTATTTGTCACAGCTGCTTGGAAATATTGGTGTCCTGTGAGCTGAGGCACAGGCACCCAGACCTCTATCAGTTTTCCTCACGCTGGCTGGGTAAGGTGCTGCAGTGAACACTTTCTTGTATCATGACCCTGGTGAGGGGCGGGGGAGAAACTCTATTCAGAGTTCTAGTCCTCTTCTCCTTGAGGCTTTTCTAATTGATTGGCAGAACTGTTGCTCTGTTGTTGTGATGTCACCCTGGCCATGTGTATCTGAACGGAGGAGATGTGGGGACATGACCACGTGTGGCAATGCACGAGCATGCAAAGTTTTGGGGAGTGACGGGGACTCATTCTGCCCATATCCAGGAAGAATTATCTATATTATCCCAGCCCAGAATTAGGACAACTATATTTGGTTTATGATGAGGTTACACCCAAGAAGTAGACACCAAAAATTGAAAAAAAATGTTTATTAGAAGAATATACATTTACATTGTTTTAGGCTTTCACCTAAGGAAAATGGAACAAGGGGAAATCATATGCCTACCTGATTTCAGAATTTTACTCCCGTTGTTAATCTTATTTCAGTGTTGTTAGGCAATTTATTACATCAAGAATAATAGAGTGGAGCATTCACCAGTAACTTTTATATAGGTTTTTAAAGTAGAAGTATATATGTTCAACTACTGGAAATAAATAATATAAATAGTGTTCAGTAAGTTCACTGATTTTGCAGTTTCAAACTCTATTTTAAAATTCACAATGAGACCAGAGTAACTGAATTTCCCTTGCCATTGGGTAAAGTAGTAAGCAACTTCTCGTATTATTTGTCATCTTATTTCTGGGTAATTATATTATTACGGGCAAATGACTTGAAAATGCCAGGCTTTTCCTGATGTTAATGAATTTTTTAAAAAAATAAGAAAAAGAAATCCAACAGCAAATGGGTTTTCTAATTATGAACACAAAGACAGATAATGATGACTCATAATTAGCTGTGGATGTGATCCCAAATATGAGACGTTTTACTGATGGGTTTAATTAGGCGATAGAAATATGCTCTTTCAGACTTTTTTCTAAAGGCGGAAATTTGATTCTACTTATCCATATTGAGGAAGTGGAAGATACCTAAAAGTTCACACACACACACACAAAACCTGCCTATGTAACAAATAGTCTTGTTTGCTCATTTTCAGACTTGAAAACAAAAACTTGCTTTAGTTATGTGCCTGATCTTAGATCCCACGTAAGAGCACTTGTTAGATACATAAGATGAATTTTTTGTGACACTCATTGCTGGGTTCACCTGTGTTGCTATTATTGCCCCAAATCAATAAACTGTGGTCAGAATATACAGGATGGAAACATACATTTTCTTAATTCTTCATCTGGGTGTCAGAATATTTTACTACCCAGTAGATAGTGTTGGACTTCAACTTGGTACTGACATAACTTGTTATTGACACATCAACTAACAGTAGATCTGTGTCCTGTGTGAATAAATGTATTTTGTGTTCTTCCTACTTGTTGGATTGTGTAAGAGGGTAAATAATGACATATTTTGTTGCTTTCATTGGTATTCAATTTGTAATTTTTGTGATTTGACTAGTTTAAAACTTCAAACAAGTGATTTTATAATAAACTTGGACTAGTGTTTATCAAGAGTGGTTATTTTTAAAGAAAGTCATACAAAAGTTGGAACTGTTGCCCTGGTTAATGTAGCTCAGTGGATTGAGTATGGGCTTGCACACCAAAGGGTCACTGGTTCAATTCCCAGTCAGGGCACATGCCTGGGTTGCTGGCCAGGTCCCTAATAGGGGAAGCGTGAGAGGCAACCACACATTCATGTCTCTGTCCCTCTTTTTCTTCCTCCTTTTCCTTCTAAAAACAAATAAATAAAATCTTTAAAAAATTGTAACTTCCCATTTATATCTGCTATGAAAGTGATTTTCAACCTTTTTCATCTCATGACACACATAAACTAATTACTAAAATTCTGCGACACACCAGGAAATACATTTTTTGCTGACCTGACTTTCAGATCAGCAAAACAGGTATACTTTTGATTCATTCATACCAGATGGTCACTGTTGTATTGGCTGTTATCATTTTTTAATTTATCAACCTAAGGGAGTTCCCCTTGACTGAACGAACAGTCAGGTAGTGCATGTTTTAAAAATTTTCATGGCACACCGGTACTCTGTGGCACACCAGTTGAAAATCACCGTGCTAGGAGATGGGAAGAAATTCAACTTGTTTTCTATCATTACGTTTTGCTATCATTTTCTGCCTATTCTGCTGTGATATCTGCTTTTTTCCTTTTTCCTGCCACATCTTACTTAGGTGAGTCATAGTTATGATGTGAATCTGATCATTTCTACAACACGATGACCCAGATGTGTTAATCAGGATAGCCCAGGTACATTTGTGATAACAGCCCCAAAATCTCTGTGCCATAAACCCACAAAGGTTTGAATCTCACCTGTGGGTCCTGTCTACTCAGAGGGGAAACTGCTCAATGTAATCACTCAGAGCCCATAGGTGACAAAGCGGCTGCCACATTATCTGCTGCTGTTTGCCATGCTCCAGGGCAAATACAGCATGGTGGGTCATGCACTGGATGACAGAGCTTGGACTGGAGGTAATACATACTAACTACTTTTGCTCACACGTCTCTAGCCCTAGCAAGTGATATGGTCCCGCCATCTTCAAGAGGGCCAGGTAAGTGCAATACTCTGACATGCCCAGGAGAACGGAAAATAATTGGTGGACAGCACTAATGATTTCCACATAGAGCAACTTCTCTCATTCTTGCCTTCCTAATATAATTGAAACTGGAAACACGTTTGTCTTTTTAAAAATTTTTATTATTCGGGAATATCACGGAACGAAAACCTTTAGGACTCATTCTTCTAAATATCTTACAATTTATAAAGAAAAGGCAAAATAAATGCCACACATGCTGTTTGCAATTAATAAAAGTTTTAGATGATGAAAAACCACTATCAAATAAAGAGTGAAACACTTGGTTCTTAAAAATGCAAGAAGTGAGACATTTCTATATAATGCCCATGTGTTGCCAAGTGGCAGCACTGTCTGAAATTGTTGCTTTTCTAATAAATAAAGATGTTTGAAACATATTTTTGTCTTTGCACTTTCAGTTTCTTTGTAATTGAAATGCCCCATGCCATTGAATTTAATTAAACTGTCAGAAAACCTGAGGTAATATAATAGCACTGGAACAAGATGAAACTACATTTTTTTTCTTTTTCTCCAAGTGAGAACAGTCCTTTCATTTTGAACCCAATCATGATAGTAGAGGACGTAAATCACAATCTTGTTTAAAATTAAATTTTAGTAATCTGGAGATGTAAGTTTATACATCACATGTTCTGCTTAGAGATTCCATAGGGAGCTGTCTTTCTGCCATGCAAAAATATCAACTGCAAGTAATATGATAAAGGTGTGACATACAATTATGAGAAATAGTTTTAAGGTTTTTACATTATCAAAACATCTCATACTCACTAATTTTTAGTTAATAATCTAGATAGTTTATGAAAATAATGAAAAGACCATTTTACATACATCTTATTCTTAATGAAATGAAGGCAGATTTATTGAAATCTAAAGAAAATATATTTTGGATTTGGAGTGCATTTTACATTTCTACTTATAAAAGGATGTAAATTAAGTCCTACGTTTCGTATTTAATTTCACTTGAATTAATTTTAGCATTTTGTAAAATCCAAATTAAGACCCCAAATGTTACTCAAATAAATTCAAATATTTAAAAAATACATCCTGTCGTTGTCATACTAACTTTATCACATTAAATGAGGCAATCCTACATAGTACTATATGAGGGGGATCCCCAAAACCCTGGAATTATCTTCTGGAGGGTGGGCCCTTTTTGGTACAGGCTTCCCCCACTAGGTGAGTGTTCTAGGAACCCATCTGTATTAGTGTACTTGCTGGTGGTGTTGTGAGAGGCTGCATTAGGCTTTAGTGAATTTGTTTTTGAAGACACCTCAACACTTTTGCCCATTTCATGATAGGTGATTTATGAGTGCACTTGCCCACAGAGTGCTGAGTGCTCAGCAGTTTTTGACCTAAAATGACATGACCCCCATGTCCGACCCTCCCTGTTCACCTGATTTTTCCCCAAGTGACTATTTTGTTTCCCTGGGTGAAAAAAAGTGTCTTGATAGGTATATTGCATCAAATGGAAAGTACTTTGAAGGTGACTGAAGTTCAAACATGTAAAAATAAATACACAATTTTTTATAAATAAATTGTGGGTTTTTTTGATCCCCCTTCATACACCAACATAATTTTATTTAAAAAAATGACATTATACTAGATGTGCTGTTGTGTTCTGCACTTTTTTTAGTTCATGTCAACTCACACAGGATATTCTTCTCAACAGCTAAATAGTATTACATAATGTAAATGTAACATACTTTAGCAACTTCCTATTAAAGGAGAGCTGTTCTTCTTTCCAGTTATATTCCCCTTTCTAATAATTCTATTGTGTTGGGAATCACCCTGCCTGGTTTCAGGAGTTGTAAACCCCCCATGTCTAAGGCTGAGTGAGCGACCTTCCCACTGTGAGCCACTGAGGAGACAAAGCTTATCTCCCTGGCAGGAGCGCTGCTTCTGCTTCATCCATCTCTGGCCCCCAATGCTTGTTCGATTAGTCAATGATGGGTAAAACCCTTCAGAAGGGGGGGCAACCTAAGCCAGATACGATCACTTGGGAGGCCCTCAAGGAAGGACTCGGGGGGCTCCAGCAAAGAAGGGGTGATGGACCCTTGCTCCCAGGCTATTCTGATGTAGTCTGAGTCCCCATTTTCGTCTGGGAGAAGTGCTTCCTAGTGCTCCTCCCCAATCGCTCCTCCCCAAGTGCTTCCACTTAAGCCTAAAAACTTATGATAGTGGGCGGAGCAGCCCTCGGCCAGCTAGAGCGGGTTCCAGGGTGATCAGGCATAAGAAAGAATTTGTAAAATCTGTGAAGCCTGCTTTGCTAAGAGGTCACTCATTCATATAATAAGGGTCTGAGCAGAAAATGAGTATGTCTCCCAAAGTTTTTGCAACCCCCTTACCTGACAGACACTGACTCAGATTAAGCCCTCAGATTTCTTCGAAATGTTATCTATTGTTTGATCCTTGCCACCTGACATTGATTGATGAGCTTTACCTGTATTCCTGTGTGTTACAAACCTAATAAAAGCTATTGAGGAAGGGGCTCTTGTTTCTTCTCCTTTGAGAGATTGACCACCTCTCTTCCCCAAGCAGATCACGTCTTGGTAGTTTTATTCTCATCCATGGTGGACGGGGGGCTCTGTGTGCAATGTTCCCCTACGCTATTGTTTTTTCCAAATAATTTTTTTCATTATGAATATCCTTCTACCTTCTTTGTGCATGTTGTGGGATTGGCAGGTTAAGGCATGCTCATTTTCATTGTTGATATGTACTGCTAATTTGAACAATGTGTGCTTCTGAGAGAAAAACACCCTATTCCTGACATCACCCACTGTGTATTTCAGTAATCTTTTTATTGTTACTGATCTAATTGCCAAAACTAAATCATATTTATGTCATACTTTGCAAATGAAGTTGAGCTTGTTTTTATACTTTTGTTCGTCATTTGCCCTTCTTTTGTCTATTTCTTGTTCCTGATCTTCATTCATTTTTAATACATTAATTTTTTTACTGCCTTTTGGGAAGACTGTTTGTAAAGGGTATTATCTTAGTCTTTTGGGCTCCTGGGCCCAATTCCTGTGTGTGTGTGTGCACCTTGCTAGTGTCCAAGAATTCAACTCAGTTCTCACAGTATCTACCAAGAGATAGCATCGGATTCCACAGGTTAAGGGTTCAATTTCCAAGACTGTTCCTTCTCCCTTCCTCCCCTCCTTTCATATGCCAGCTGCAAAGCCAGGCTCTTAGCTGTACTTCTGACTAACTGGCTACAGATTGGAGGTGCCAACAATTCCCCAACTCAGAATGACAATCACAAGTCCAGGTTTCCCCCTGTACTTCCAATCACCTGGCTATAAATCAGAGGTTCCCACAACTCACTCCAGAGGTATATTCAATTAATTTGCAAGAACAACTCGCAGAACTCAGAGAAATATATTACTAGATTGTCAGTTTATTATAAAATGATATAACTCATGGAGAGCCAGATGGAAGAGATAAAAAAGGCAAGGTATTTGGAAAGGGGTGTGGAGATTCCCTTCTCTTCTCTCTCTGGGCATCACACTCTTCAAGCACCTCTATGTGTTTACCAACCCAGAAGCTCCCTGAACCTCATCTTTTTAGGTTTTTATGGATGCTTCATCACCTAAGGTTGACTGATTAAATTATCAGTTACTGGTAATTGAGGGGAGGCCAACAATTTAGTCTAAAGCAGATATTAACACTTTATTTTAAATATATGTTACAAATACAGGGGTACCTAGGTACTCGTCGTTAATTTGTTCTGGAACTCATGATGAGTGACAAGACTGACAAGTACCGAACAATGAGGTATTTTTTCCTGCAGAGCAGCCTTGTGACTCATACAAGTGCAACCAGTCAGAAGCAAGTGCTGAGTGCTGAAACTTTTCTTGTCAAAATGCGATGAGTACAGGGTATGATGAATTCTGAAGCTGATGAGTACCAAAGTACCACTATACCTTTCTCCTGGGCTACCATTTTCTTCTGCATGGAAGTTGTCTCACTATATTAGAATTTTACATTTGCACTTAGGCACAGAATTAATCTTTAATGAATTCTTTGTTTTGTTTCTTGTTTATAAAGACTCTTGTCTTCAAAGATCATAAATATGTCCTCCTATAACATTTTGTACAATTAAGAGTCTACCCTTCACAACAGCATGGATGGAACTCGAGAGCATTCGGCTAAATGAAATAAGCCAGGTGGTGAAAGACAAATACCACATGATCTCACCTTTAGCAGGAACCTAATCAACAAAACAAACAAGGAAGCAAAATACAACCAGAGACACTGAAATAAAGAACAAATTGACAGTAACCTGAGAGCAGAGGGGAGAGGGATAATAGGGATAATTAAGGAAGGACCATCAGGAAACATGTATAAAGGACACATGGACAAAGCCAGACCTACTCACAAGGGGGTGGGAGGTAGGGATGGGTGGGGCGGGGAATGTGGTGGGGTGAAAATGGAGACAACTGTACTTGAACAATAATAAAAAAATTTGTTTTTTAACTTTAGATTTTATACTTTTCATGGAGTTTATGTTTTTGTTTCTTGTGAGATGACGACCTAACTTTTCTTTTTAACCCAGATGTATAACCAACAGACCCTTCAACATGATTAAAACTTTAGAAAACAATTTGTTAGTTACATTCTTAAAAATCTTTGGGTAAATTTTCATTAAACTTTGTGAAATACTGAACTTAGCTCACTTGGCTTCTATTATTAACTATGGCCGGAAAACACTAGCTTGGACCGTACAATAATAAAAGTAATATGGACACCAGTAACCTGGGTGGTGCGGGAAGTGCACGTGGAAGCAGAGGGGAGGGGTCACCGGAGGCAAGCGGTGTGCTTGAAGACAGATTCCCCACCCCGGGCAAAGATGTGGCAGGAAGAAGTCACTGTGCTGAGCGCCAGAAGACTAAAAACTCTCCTATTCCCTCTGGTCTTTGGGTGTGGGTGTGAGCAGAGGACACAGTCGCATGTGAGGGTCAAGTCAACGTAGCAGAAGTGGGAGGCGCTGTCCTGTCAGTCCAGCTGAAAAAGATGGGATTGGCTGGGGGTGGGAGGGGAAGACCTTCACACAGTGTGCGGAAGTTTGAGGACCCGTCTGGCGCACCCAGGTAGCTGATTCAAACAGAGGGAAGAGAGGGACGTGCTCTCTTCCCCTTGGATCCACCTGGCAGGTGTGTGGGTCCTAGCGTTTGCAGATTTGCTGGTACTGGAAGTCAGGTGGTGGATGGTGGTTCTGACAACACACGCTGATTTCAGGGGGGCTCCTGAAGCTGGAAAGCAACCTGCATAGCAGCCTTGGGCTCCTAGGACAGATAAGGATGGAGTGGGAATTTAAGGTCTTCTGGGGAGCTTTGGTCCTTTTGGAAACAGCTGGGGTTTGTGTTTTGTGCTTGGGATGAGCCTGGAGATGGGGAGTCCTCAGCCTCTCAAATTGTGCAACATTTTAATAAAGACCTTTTTCCTTCTCCATCGACCTGTGCCTCTGGGATTTTCCTATGGGTAGTGACAGGCAGCTGAACCCCTCTTTTGTTCAGTAACAATGTTACTCTTAGTATTCAACAATAACTCTGAGGCCTATCACCATTAAGATGTGACTTTTGAGTTGTTTTTCTGATAAAGAACATACTATTACGTAATGCTACTTTTTCTTTTTTGCCATGTGTCTTCTGTGACTAACAACAATTTCTAGATGGTTAAGTGAGTTGATTAGAAGGTGTATGAGCTTGCTAGGACTGCTATAACAAGGTATTACAGACTGGGTGGCTTAAACGACAGAGACTTACTTCTTCACAATTCTGGAAGTTAGAAGTCTGAGATCAAGGTACCAGGAGGGTGGACTTTTTTCTGAGTCGTATCTCCTCACCTTATTGATGGCTATCTTTTCCCTCTAAGCTCTTTCATCTGGGTCTACTTTCCTTTTTTTGTTAAGGACATTAGTCACATTGGATTAGAGCCACTCTAATGGTGACCTTATTTTATCTCAATTACCTCTTCAACAATTCTATCTCCTAATTCAGTAACACTCTGAGGGACTTCGGGTTAGAACTCAAACATGGGCATTTTGGATGGACACAATTTAGCCCCTAACAAGAAGATAGCTAGTGCCAGCAGGGTAAAGTTACAATAACTGGCCTGCTCATGGATTGAGCCTATTCAGGTTTGTTACCCTGTGGTTCTCAAACATTAGCATGCATCACTTTTACTTGCAGGGCTTGCTACATCAGATTGCAGGGTTCTGATCCAGGGACTCATTCAGTAGCTCTTGGATAGGCCCAGTGGATTTACATTTCTAATGAGGTTCCAGGGGAAGGTCTCCCGTAATGCTGGTCTGGGGAACAAATCTTTTACAGGGGTCAAAAGGGGTTTTGTTATGGAGACAGGAAAAATTCCCATCATGGCCTCAAAATATTGCTTACATTACATACTTCTAACCAAAAGCCCCCCTCCTTTTTTAAAAAGAAAAAGTACAAGGCTATTTGGACAAACTCTACATTTTACTTCCTACACTTTCAACATTTACAATTTTCCTTGATGTTGAATTTTCCACTTTTGTTGTGTCCAGCTGGTGTTAAAACAATCTTCTACTTTAATATAATACATCTTTAGTCAGTTGTTCTCTTTCCAGAGGGATACTGAAACTTTTTCAGTTTTCAAATAAAATATAGTACTAATACTTTTAAGACAATTAAATTATCCGTGTGGTTAATTAAAAACAGTTAGAATGAAAATAGAAAATAAGTGGGCCAAAACTAAATAAAAACACTTGCACACAAATCTCATTCTACAAGCACTAAAAAAATATTGTACAAGGTCTTTTATATGAGTCCAAATAAATGGTATTTATAAGGTAAGCGGGGGAAAAACTACAGAAGTAAAAGTCCAGGCTGTGCTTTTTAAAAATACAATTCTACCCAGGAAAAAGTTCCCCTCCCTTTTAAGAATCATATGTCTTTGGTTACTGGGAGACTAACAAAGGCAAACATAAATACAGATAAAAATGCTTTAAGTAGTCACTTTAAATATATCATTCTGAAATCTTGATGTAAAATGTACTAATTTGTAAAACTTGGATTATTAGAAGAGTTGAAAACAGCAACATGATATAGTCTCCTGAAGATTATGGCAATTTGTCATCACTTTATGATTCTGGTTTTATAAGATTTATAAATATTTCCTCAGAGCAAGTATCAAAGGAAAATGCAAAACAGAGCTAAAAATACAGCAAACATTAAAGAATCTAAAATTAGAAGTACTACCTAGGGGTCTGCTTTCCAAACTGTGGTCATGCAGATGTTAAAATTGTCCATTAGCGACGCTTTAAGAAAGAATGGCATTTCCCATGAGATAAACCTCTGCAGATCTATCTAAGGCTTCTGTGGGTCTCATCTCTTTTCTGATTTGTGGTGCCTACCTCCCAGCCCTTATTAATTACAATAATCAGAAACTTGTGATGATTGCGGAGAGTTTTTAAGAAGAACCCTGTGTGCCAAGGCCTTGAATAAAAGGAGTTTGGAGTTATGTGTTGACTACGGTTTTGTTCTTTGATAAAGTGGTATAACAATTGGCTTTTGTCTCTAATGATATTAGCCTCTCAAGGTGTTTCCCTAAACACGCTAACCCATCTTCCATGCCGGCAAAAATAAGGTTGCTGGTGCTGTGGTGCTGTATTTATTTTATTATTTTTTAAAGTCTTCAGTCTGCTTTTTTAAAGTTGCTATTACTGTTGTCCCACTTTCTCTTCCTCTGCTCACCTCCACCCAGCCCTCCACCCTCCCTTCCCTCAGCCCGTCCCCATATCATTGTTTCTGCCCAACAGTCAGGTATAAATGTTCTTTGGTTAATCCTTTCACCATCTTTTATCCAGTACCTTCCCGCCCTCAGGCAGCTGCCAGTCTGTTCCATGTATCTATGCTTCTGCTTCTGTTTTGTTTATTAGTTTATTTTGTCCATTGGATTTCACATAGAAATGAAGTCATGTGGTGTAGTGCAATGCTGGTGGGAATGCAGACTGGTGCAGCCACTATGGAAAACAATATGGAGTATCCTCTGAAAAATAAAAACCGAGCTCCCTTTTGACCCAGAGATACCATGTCTGGGAATATATTCTAAGAACCCCGAATCATCAATACACACACAAAAAGATATATACCCCTATGTTTATAGCAGTGCTATCTATGCTAGCCCAGATCTGGAAACAGCCTAAGTGCCTGTCAGTAGATGAGTGGATTAAAAAGTTGTAACACATTACAAAGTAGATTACTGTGCAGTTAAAAGGAAAAAAAACTCTTGCCTTTTGCAACAGTATCAATAGACCTGGAGAATATTATGGGAAGTGAAATAAGCCAGTCAGTCATGCTGCATTTATTTACACCCACTGCAGTTTATGTTCAACTAAAATATAAATATATTTTGGACCAGTTTGCCTTTATCATGAGAACTTATCATGGAGAACTCTTCTTGGCTTGTGATTCAGTCCAGAACGGTGACAGCAATTCATTCCGACCTAATGAATAATACCAACCACTTAGCCTGTGGGCTGTAATTGCTGTCATTAAAAGACCTGTATGTGTCTTTAGGAACTTTCCATAATCCTGATTTGTGGAGAGTAAGCATTGTGGAGAAAATGATTTTAATGTCTCTAGCTTTAGAAAAAAAATTTCTGTGTATTTCAAGAATGGAAGATGATCTACCAATACGTGACGACATTGCTCTTGGAATTCAACTCTTATAAGCATTACCAGTAATTGTTTACAAGATTATTATCATCCCCTGAAATTCAATACTTCTATTGTAAATCTGAGTCAATTTTGCAAGTAGGTAAGACAGGCTTTGTTAAATTTGTAGCTATTAGTACCATCTGAGGGAAAAAAAATATGGTTCAACTTCTACTTGCCTGATACATCTATTTATAGACACAAATCATTCTTTGCTCCAATGTCTAAGAGAATGGGTGCTGAGTCCTAACACATATGCTTCTTAATTTTGTTCTTCTCTGCAATTGCCACTGCAGGTCAAGTTTACCTGGTCTATAGCTGCCGAGCTGTTTTTCCCCTACCAGTTTGTTCACTAAAGGGTAATGACTTTTACCATTCAAATTAAATGTGAAGTTTTCTTCTTAAAAATAATTATGAATATTTTACTTACTTGCTTTCAAATTATTTCCCTTTTTCACTGGTTTCAAAATCAAGTCCAAACTACTTAGCATGATAAACAAAGTTCTTCATTATCTTGTCTATAGTGGATCCTTTCTGATGAGACTGAGCAGTCTATAAACAATACTCCCTTCTCTGAGGTTTCTTTTTTAAAAAAAAAAGATTGTAGTTATTTGTTTTTAGAGAGGGGAAGGGAGGGAGAAAGACAGGGAGAGAAATATCAATGTGTGGCTGCCTCTCACACACCTCCTCCCGGGGACCTGGGCCGCAGCCCAGGCATGTGCCCTAGACTGGGAATCGAACAGATGACCTCTTGGTTCACAGCCTGGGGCTCTATCCACTGAGTCACACCAGCCAGGCCTTTCTCTGAGATTTCTGAATCTCCTTCTATTATTATCAGGGTTGCCAATAACTGTGCTTGTACCCTGAGACTAATTGGATTTGACCATGAGTAGGTCTCTTTATCAAGTTGTGAAAATCAGATGCTCTTGCTTGAAATTTTTGATCCATAAACTTACCTATTATCTAAGTTGTTTTTACTTGATATGATTATTCCAAATATTATTGTGTCATTTCAAATATACAAAATCTATAGCTTGGAGGTGCTGTTAGCTTAAAAACACAGAGAAAGGATTAAAACCACTGTCTGAAGTTTAGGCTATGCTGCTGCCATAAAACAAACTTAAGTGTGGTGGTAGAATTAAAGAGCCGTATGAAATCACCTAATTTACTGAACAGAACATTGGAAGCATTATTAACAATCCCATTTGT
>PVKM010022455.1:0-21820 GCA_004027735.1 Carollia perspicillata
CGTGGGGACAATCTGATTCCAAATGCATAGGTTTGTTGGCAGAATTCAGTTTCTTGCAGGCCTCTGGATTGAGGTCTAGGTCATTTACTGACTTTAGGGCAGATACCACTCTCAGTTCCTTGCTACCTAGCCCTGTTGATTGGGCAGCTCACACCATAGCACCTAGCTTCTTCAAAGCAAGGAAGAACATCTCCCATCAACACAGTGTTACTGTCTTATGTAACACAAGTATGTTTGATTATATTACGTAATCACACGTACGCAGTCAACTTTTTCATTAGACTCTGTTGTTAAGAAGCAAGGCACAGGTTGTGGAGAACAAAGAAGGAGTTAACCTTGAAAAAAAGATTAGAAAAAACCATAACCGCTAACGATGCTGGGCTTGTATTCCAAGAAGATAAGAAGAGCAGGGTAAACAGAGCTGACTTGGCAGATAGCCATCTGGACAGTTGCCCCAGCCTTCTGATCACGAGCTTGCTCCCCCCTAGAAAAACCCTAGCTGTGAGCGTTAGGGGCGCGACTCTCATTTGCAGCTCTAAGGAGCACTGTGTCTCCGGACACCTTCGGAGAGTTCGCCCCTGCGCAGGTAAAACTTTGGCCAATAAAGTAACATCTTTGAAACCCTGAAAGTCTCCGACATTTGTTCTCGCGATTGGTGGATGCTACAAGGTCTTGCCCACACTTAAGGAATTATACAAGAATCCTGGGAAGCTAGAGCCTATCCAGCCCAGCAGATAAAGGTTAGACTTCTGAACAGTTCAAGATTATACATCATATTACTTTTTCCATTGATCAGCAAAGGCTAGCTCCTTGATGATCTTGTAAACCATATGAAATAGTATGAATTGTATTTAAAGGAAAATGGCATGTCCTTGAAGGTCTTATGTAGCAGGGTAACATGGTTCTGAATTTTAGTAAGATCACTGATTGTTATCTGGAGAAGGCAATTAGAGGGAAGCAAGACTGATAATAGACAAATTAATTATCCCGCCCAACAGTCCATGTCAAAGGCAATGCCACACAGGCCTAGGCAATGGTTGCATAGCTGACAAACGGCGGTTTAAGTTGAGATGTAATTCTGCGAATAGAGTTGAGAGGGCTTAGTGAAGAAAAGAGCATTTTGAAAATGACTTATCTAGAATGAAATTTAATAATGCTCATTTACTGAGATTTAAATCACGGAAAGAAGAGCAGGTTGGGTGGACAGTCAGTTCAGACTGGGGCCAGACTTCACCTTATAGAAGGTAACTAAAGGCTTAGGGCTATAAAGTAAGAAGAAAAGAAGATAAAGTGTGTTCCCAGATAACATTAACATTTAAGTGAGTGAAAGGACAAAAGTCAGGGAAGGGAGTGAGAAGTGTCAATCAAAGGAAGACAGAAATCTAAGGCATGTCATCGATAGAGGTAGTGTTGTGAGGAACAAATGCTAACATGGTTTACAAAATTGTTATAAGCAAGATAAGTAATGCAGACTCTATGGCATTATCAATAAAGGCATTTTAGACCCGCTTTCTTCGTGCAGATGTTTCTTATGAAACAGCTTTTTGGCCCTAAAGGCCTTCTGAAGTTAGTCATACATAAGAAATACTAATATTGCAAATCAGTTCTTTAAAGTGCTGTCTACTTTCTTCTACTTCTGGTGAAATCTCCCTTTAGGACAATTCTATCCAGCATTGAATCCTGAAGAAATACTGCATAGCAAATTATTTGTGCCTCTGGAGATTTATTTGGAGTCGAAACTGCCATTTGTTCTATAGTGACAAGTACAGGTCTAGCATTTCTCTTCGAATTCTCTTGCAAGCTTTTATTTAAGAAATTGGAAACAGAGGATAAGGCATTCCTAGAGATTAATGACTGCCTGGGAGGGGGTGTTCCTTGGTCCATTAACTACAACCACTCATTAATTTCCATGAAAGGCCCTGCATGAAAGTTATTACCAATATGAACTGAAAATGAAAGAAGCATGCAATAGGTGTATTGATTTCAACCTTTCTCCCAAGATGATGCAAAGTCATTTCATTGGTTTAAGGGTCTTCAAAAAAATAAAGTCTTCCACATATGCCGATCGCTTGGTTTATCACTGTTCTTAGCAGTCTAGTATTGCCTACTTGAAAATGATTAACATAAAAGGAAATTAGGAGAGAAGTCCCCAGATCTCATTTAAAATTATTGGTTCAACCAATATATGTTAATTTGAATCATAATTTATGCTAAACACAGTACATTAAAAGAAAAACTATTTCGCTAGTTTATATTGCATCAGAAATAGTTCATCAAGGTACAGATTGTGGTTTTAGCTTTTAAGAGGTATAAATTTACTATTTCCTCCAAATTACCATATAAAGACTAAAAATAATATTTTGTCTCAAATAATTAAATGCTTTGAAATACTTATCATTAGAAATCATTGTGAGGAGAAAAGTGCTTCTATAAAACAGAATATGATTGTGAAGTTAAGTCTTTTAAATTATTTGAATGTTTTTGACAATTGGGCATTTTAAGATTTACGGGCTTGCATATGGGTTTATGTTGGTTATTTCTTATTATTACATGGTAATTTACTTAATTTTCTTTGGTTTGTGCATCATAGGTAATCAAATTACTTTTAAATGTATCATTGTTATCACTCAACTTTTTACTACCTGAAGACATTGTGCTTGGTTTTGGAATCCAATGTTATATTTTTACTGTTCTGAAACATTATAAATAGACCATTATTGTAAAATAGAATTTTAGAAATTAGAATTTGTTCATTCAGTCATAAGACAATGATTGTATATTAACCATGTGCCAATAACTATGCCAGGATTAAAGGCTATGAACACAATTAAAATATAACCAAATATGTCAATGACATAATAGTCTGATAAAAATAAAATTTAAATTGATTTAACACAATCAGATAAAAAGACAAAAGAATAAGTCTACCCCATTTAAAATACTATCTGTATATGCTATACTTAATACTTCCATAAAACAGTATTTCTGGGTATCTTTAAACACTTACATCAGTGTGCAGACGGGTATTCCTAATTACTCACTAGCATGTGAACAAGAGTCAGAGTACAACGTGACATATCCTGCCTTTATATGACAGCTTTTAGATTGCTTCAAAATAATTTATTTTATATAAAAATAATTTAGTTGTGTGGCAAGGAAATATAGTGACTGGCATATTATGAAACATGATCAAATTGTTATGACTTTACAGATTATATATATATATGCAGATGTATTTATAAATATCAAATTAGTCAACATTGGTTTCCAAAACTCAGAGCATACTACTTAGAAGGAAAAAATACACCAAATTTCCTCTGATTTAAAACTTCCATTATCATATTTTATTACAATAATATTTACCTAGGTTTTAATAATAAACGAGTGCAGTTATGATAGCTGTATCTTAACTCATCAATCCAGCTTTCTGTCCACTGTGTACCATTAGGAAAGAAAAAGGTTGATTATCAAATTTGGACATTATAGGTGTCAATCCCCATTTTAAAAATGTTAATACATGAAAGAATGTATTATAAATAATCAAATCTGGTATTTGTTCTTTTTCTTTCTTCCTGAAAATCAGTTATGTAATTCATGACTCTTAAAGTTCAGGAAATGTGATAGTTTTAAGGCTAAGGCTATTAGTAATCCTGTCAAATGAAGTGAATTATTTAACTTCTTTAAATCTCAGTGCTTCTATTAATTGAGTAATAAATAAAATAGGTATAAATTAATACCTATTTCACAGATAATTAAATATGAATGAAAAAGTAATGCAGAATGATATTTGTCTCCCTAAAGATCAATGCCGAAGAAATTAGGGAAATAAAATAAAATCCAATGAAAGATAAATAAACTGTTCTGGACAGTTTATTTCTGGCATGTGTGGTTTTTGTTCTTGAGGTAGAGTATGACCTATAATGGAGTACTTTGAGATTCTCTTTGCCTTTACTGGCTTTACTTGCCTTGGGTAAATAAGCACCTATCCTCTTACTAAAAAAAGTCAAGATCAATGTCAAGACCACTAACTTTTTTTCTTTAAACAAGAACAAATTCTGGGCAACTCGAAAGCCCAAATCTCTGAAAGATGCAGCAACAACAGGGAATGTCTACCTTCTAGGATGAAAGAACCAATCCTCCACTAGCAGACCTACAAGGCTAGTACATTACAATGCTAAGAGAACATGTTATTATTGCCTTTCTTAGAGGTAAGAAGGTAAAAAATAGAGGTATAGCTAAGTGGAAGGATAAGATGTCCCCGGGGCTCTGTAACCTGGAACACTTCTTTCTTTCATTAAGATCGCCTGAGCTGACTACAATTAGTGTGTAGTTTATATAAGCCTTTTCAGACAGTGAAGCTGAAGTCCCTTAGAAAATATGAACTCAGGGTGAATTTCAGCAGTTTTAAAAATATTGAATAGGATCAGAAACGAAAGACATGAGCAATTGGAAATACCGGTAGAAAGCATAATAAGAAGGCAAATGGATATAAAAACAAACTTTACTAAAATTAGTAGCATAATTAAATGAATTATTAAGTATAAAGCATAATCATTGAAGAACAAAAAGATAAGATAAATTTTATATTGAACAAGGCTGAAGAATAAATACTTAAATTGGGAGATCAAATTATGTACTTTCTTTGAATAAAGCATAAAAGGATAAAAATGATAAATATGAAAGTAAAGTTTTGGAAAATGAAAACAGAATTATCATCACATAGATAACAGGAGTCTCCAAAGAAGGAAAAGGTAACATGGAGACAAAGAAAATATTTGGAGACATAATGATGATTAGTTTCTCAATTAAAGAAAATACCACACTGAAATGGAGCTTTAAATAAAAATCTTTCCACAAAAACAACACCCTCCCAGAAGTTTTAAGGAAAGGTCTAACAATGTTTAAAAGCTAAAAAAAAGACAATGCAATGTGTGGAAAGAGTTAATATAATTAATTTGGTAAAGATTAAACTGAATATATCGAACCCATCTAAAGTGATTTTATATATTAATATAATTTTAATAAAAAACTCAAACTCATAGAATTTTTCAAAGTTAACTGAAAATTGACATGAAAGTTTCAAGTGCCAAGTATAGTTCAGTTACATCTGGGGGAAAGTTTTTTTAAAAAAAGAGGAGATATTTGCCCTATCTCCAGCATGATTTATTACTAAAAAATTCCTTGCACAGGGATAGACAAAGACAAAGTTGTGAATATAATAAAATTAAGAGCCTAGAAACAAAATTATATGGCATATTGATTTATGAAGGAAAGGAAGAGATGAGTCAGATCAGTAGGGAAAGGAAAATATATTTAAATTTGAAATAACAAAACAGTTACCAATATGAGAATCTAAACAAAAATTTATATCTCACAACATATACAAGTATTAACTGTAAAAATATTACTACTTAAATATCAAAACCAAATTATTTAGCATTTAGAAAAATATTCATAAATGTCTTTCTAGCTTTGAGATAAGAAAAGCTATCTTAACCCAAAAGTATTAAATACAAATTAAATATAAACAACTATATTAAAACATAAAACTTATATCCATTAAAAGATACTCAAAATAACTAAAATACAGGTTATCAACTGACAGAAAATATTTTCAACATATATTACTAATAAAAGGTTCATATCAAGGGTGTATAGCCAGCAGACTATTTTAAAAAATTAACACAACAAAGGAAAAATAAGCAAAAGTATAAACATATATTTCGCAAAGAAAATTCAAGTGACCAATAGGATTATGAGATATTCAATCTTAATAGTGATCAAGAAAATGAAACTCTGACCACAGTAACATGTTATTTTATAATCATTAGACTTTCATTGGGCAATGTGAGAGCTGGAGAAAATGTGAATCAACAAACTCTTTTAACAGAGCAGGTAAATGAGTACAAATACTTTTGAAAAAGCATTTGAATCATCATGTAAAGTTCTATGATCACGTGTCTTACAAACCAGCATCTTCACTCCTGAGACAAATTTTGCAAGATGCACACCAGGACACTCGCTCAAGAAAGTTACAAGAATGATACAAAATATGGGAATAACTCACATGCACATTGGTAATAGAACGAACAAATTAACTGTGATGTTAAACTAGTGGTTTTCGACCTCTGGTGATTTTTGTCTCCCAGGGCACATTTGATGAAGTCTGGAAACATTTTGGTTGTCACAACTGGTGGGAGGGGGGGTTGCTACTGCCAGAAATGCCACTAGGACAGCCCCCAGCATCAAATAATTATCCAGTGCCAAATAAAAATTGTCCTGCCAAGACTGAGAATCCTTGCGTTAAAGCAATGAAATATACAGAAAAAGGAAATGAATGAACTACAATTCACTATAACTATATGTCACAATATGGGTGAGTCATGATCACCTAATACAGAGTGACAGAATTATGGACCCAGAGATTATTAACAGAACATTATCTTTTTTGTTCAATTTCTAAAAATATCAAAAATTAAATAATGGTGTGTGTATATATTAGTTTTACATTCACATAAATACTATGCTAAACAGAGGCAAGAGAATTATGAATATGATAAAAGGGTACATCGGTCGGGAGGGGCAGGAGGGTAGAATGGGAACACAGAGGTGAGTGTAAGCTATTGTGCGTGTTCTAGTTCCGGGGTTCAGTGATGGGCCCACAGGTGTTTCTGAAAGAGAGAGCCATTCTGGACCTGTTAAGGGAGTTTGCCATAGATGAAGGACTATGAATAATTCTGGTTTTAACTGTTAGTATTTCATTAGTGTTCTCCCACTTTCACAATAAATTCATATATTCTTTCACCCTCTCTTTAACATCAAAACAAAAAATTGCTGCTGTCAAGAACACTTCACTAGCTCAGAAACAAAAAAGGCATCAGTGAAATGTTAGATACTTTCAGCCTCAAATGCTCTATTACATTGCTTTTCTAATATTTGCCTACTATTTAGTTTACTTATGCTGTCTAAGTTATTTTGGGAAACATATCCTAGCTAGTAAGCTGACTAGTTAATGTATAGAAATCTATCTAACATTTTTTATTCAATGAACACTAATTTATTTTTTCCAATGTTTTCTCCCCTCTATCTCCCTCCACCCTGCACACCCCCTCCCACCAGCATTCCCCCAACCTTAGGTCATGTCCATGGGTTGTAGATGTAAGTTCTTTGGCTTCTCCATTTCCCACACTATTCTTAACCTCCCCCTATCTCTTTTGTACCTACCATTTATGCTTTTTATTCCCTGTACATTTTCCCCCATTCTTCCTTCAGTCTCTCCCCACTGATAATCCTCCGTGTGATCTCCATTTCTTTGATTCTGTTCCTGTTCTAGTTGTTTCCTTAATTTGTTTTTGTTTTTGTTTTTTAGATTCAGTTGCTGGTGATCGTGAGTTTGTTGTCATTTTACTGTTCATGATTTTGATCTTCTTTTTCTTCGTTAAGTCCCTTTACAAATTAATATTCATTCAACATAAAGATATTAAAATTATGTTGACATTTTGATTTTCCACCAAACTGAACTAGAACTTTGTCAGTGAGAATATTTACCAGAGTTTATAAACAAAAATTTCTGTCTACAGGGGCAATCATGCCATGCATAAAATGTAGAGATCAGTCTTGGGGAAGAGATGAGGAACACAGAAACCAGCCTGCCTCAAACAAGTGTTTGATTCGTGCCTCGGGAGGGGACAGTTGTCCATTGGTCATGCCATTAGGATGATTCATAATTAGATTGTACTTGCTAAATGGCACCCAAAGGATTAGTGTATATTTATTCTTCTCAGATAATTAACAATGGTAAAATTATTTAATTGGAGCTAGAAGTTTGACATGCTCTGGATTTATTAAATTCCTTTTTTGTGTGTGTAGGGATAAAAGTTCGGAGCAATTACTAAACACCAAAACTTCACAGATGAAAGTGCCATGTGTGGGTGTGTGTGTGCTCCAGGTGCAAAAACAACCAGATTATGAGACAAACAATTTTGGAAGGAGGGAGGGATGGTTTTCCTTTTGCAATAACAACAACAGCAACAACAAACAAACAAAAGAGAAGTCTAATGCTAGAGTACTTTCAGAGGCAACGTTGCCAGTTTCTTTTTATTATAGAGGTAGAAAGAGTGGCATAGACTAGAGTACTTGAGGACACTCACTCAATGACCATACTGAAAGAGCCAGGACCAAAAAGGATGCTGCTTGCCTGTGCCATTTCTGAGTCAACAACTAGAATATTCCAGGAATTGTGGCCTTGAGACACCACCTTGCTGTTTTCTCTCTCTGTGAAAAGCTATACAACAAACTTATTCTTTTTAATATTTGTAGGCTATGGTTTTTTTAAAAATATTTTTTCCTTCTAGAGAAAGGAAAGCATGCTTTTAAAAATATTTTACTTATTTATTTTTAGACAGATGGAAAGGGAGAGAAAAAGAGAGGGAGGAAAACATTGTGTGGTTGCCTCTCACACGTCCTCTACTCGGGACCTGGCCCACAACCCAGGCATGTGCCTTGACTGGGAATCGAACTGTGATCCTTTGGTTCGCAGGCCTACACTCAGTCCACTGAGCTACACCAGCCAGGGTGGGAATGTTTTTATGTTCGAAATGGACAAGAGTGTGGTGGTGATTGCTGGAGGGAGGGGGGTATAAGGGACCAAGTGGTAATGGAAGGGATATAATAAACATTAAATTTAAAAAAGAAATAGGAATCTGTCACTTAATTTGTTTATTCTATTCTTAGATTCCCTCCCCCTCATAAACAATAGAAAGGCAAAATATAACTGCATTTTTAACACGACCTCTAAGTGGATTCTGATGGAACATGGCATCCAACACTGGAGTGCGAGGATTTTTAGGGGGACCTGTGCCCTGACTCATACCACAAGGGTTTTTACATTGTGAATTATTGTGCTCGTGTGCCCAGGGGAACATCTTTAATAAGTAAGCATAGTTGTGGGGTACAGGAAGGAAGTTTTCAGCTCTGGCAAGGAACTTTCTAGCTTTCCATCCAAGGAAAAGCTGTCTTTGGATACATGTCCATACATGGAGATGTCCAAGCAGGGGCTGGAAAAATCACACAGTTGCCAGAATTGTTGTCAAGGGAAATCAAGAAGTTAAAGGAAAATTCTGAGACCCTTGCACTTCTTCCTGCAATTTATTTTCCTTTCTCATGAGAAACAGATGAGACCAAGAAGCTATCATTTGCTGTATTTAAGCAGAGCATTCTTCGTGCCCTTATCTAGGGAAGAAGCCTATTCACCTACTGAGTAATGTCTGCACACTCACTCTGAGTTGGCCTTCTTCAGTCTGAACTCAAGCATGGATTTTGTTGTTGCTCTCTCAGTTGTTATTTATTAATCGATGGGGAACATGTTCCTCCTTATGCAGAATCAGGTAGAGAATTTTGACTAGATGTGACCCTGGTTCTACAAGATCTTCCCTAAACGAAATACACTATACATTGGGGGGTCTCCAGAAAAATCCAAAATGACAGTCCTCACAAGGTTTTGGCCCAGGCTTCTGGCAAAATCTTTAGTGTCCACCTTATCCAGACCCAAAACTTTTCTCAGTGTCAGAGCTACTCAAACTGTTAGGGAAACTTGTTCTTGGCAGAGAGCTGAAGGCTTTAAATTTTGGTGACGGGATAGCATGCCTTCTTCGAAAGGCTGCGCTAACCTATAAAAACGATGTTTTTATTGTAAGAAAGAAAACAGGTTGTTAGCTTTATATAAAGATAGAAGTATAAACCCTCTTCACAAGAGAAATATTTGGTTATATCGGGTTTCTCAGACTGTGCGAGTCCCCAAGATCCTTTAGTTCCTAACCCCCCTCAGCTAATTTTGGCATTCCTGTATTAGTTTCCTATGGCTGCTGTAAAAAAAGTCTCCAAATTCAGTTGCTCAAAACAATATATGCTTATTGTTTACAATGCTGAAGGTCACAAATCTAAATGAGTGCATAAGGCTTTGTCTTTTTAGAGGCTCTAAAAAAATCTTTTTCCAGCTTCTAGAAGATGTCTATATTCCTTGGCTCATGCCTAATCCCCTTATTTATTTTCAAAATCGGCATCACACCATCTTCTCTCTGAACTCTGCTTCCATCTTTTCTTGTCTGTTTTCCTGTTATAAGCACCCTTCTGATAAGAACTCTGGGTCCCCCAGATAATCCAGGATCATCTCCCCATCTCAAGATTGTTAATTTAACCACGCCTGCAAAGTCCCTTCTACCAGGAAAGGTAACATATAAGTAGGTTGCAGGGATTAGGAAAGGATCCCTTTGGCAGGGAGGTGGGGAGGGGGCATGATTCAGCATGCTACATCCTGAGCTTTACGCAATGCAATATAAAAAGTGCTAACTACATTATAAGGTTACATCTGGTTAAGATGTTAAGGTACAAAGTGCATCCCCAATGAAACCGAACTGAATTTCTGTGTGAGAAAATAAAATATTAGTGACTCTAAACATAGTACTGCTTATTCTATTTCAACCCTGGCAAACCATTTAGTGGAATATAAATTATCCACTGGGGAGCGAGAATAGCGTGGAATAAGAGGACCCTAAGAAGAAAGACCTGGATTTAAGTTACTGAGCACAAAGCACTCTAGGGAGATTTGGCAAACAAGAATTTTACAGTGAGGACACCATATCCCAACTGCCTTTAGGTGCTGTTGAGCTGCTAATCTGTCAAAGTGTGACAAAAAGGGAGAAAACAGGCTAGGAAAATATACATTTTTGAAAAGTTCAAATAAAATTCATCTAGAAAATTTGTGCATGTCAGTATGTGCGCCTTCAGCATTTTATGCACACTTTCCTTGTGCTTCTTAGATATGGTCTTTTGCAGAAAGTATGTGCATTATGTTCTGCAAAATATTAATGTATTGATTTAAACCATGAAAACATATCGACATAAATGGGAGCAGTGCAGCCCTATACGAAGAGAGTTTGTGCGTAATACTTATGTGGTATTTTACATTTTTCCCTGAGGCAATATTCTAAAATGGGTCCATTTACTGTCTCTGGCTATAAGACAGATACGGCTATAGTACACTTCAGCAAGGAAAGGGACATTTTTGTAACATCTCACATGTGTTTTGTGTCTAGAGCTGTAAAGTGTCTTCCCTTGGTAGTTACCAAAACTTCATAAAACTAGCTAGTCTCAGTATATCATCTAAAAGCAACATGAGCTATTCACTGTTTGCCAGTTGCAAACCAATTGTAGCATGTTCTATAACTTGACTGTGGTCTGGAAACAGGGAGTGAGAAGTCTATTAGTTGTCCATGCTGCATATGACATTGCCATAAACTTAGAAGTTTAAAACAATACTCATGTGTCAGCTCACAGTTTCTCTGGGCTGGGAGTCCAGGTGCAAGTGAAATAGGTTCTCTTCTTAGGGTGTGATTTACGAGAACGACATACATTTGGTATTTGTCCACAGTTCCTGATTAAGATCTCTCAGAAGCTTTGGAATTTCCCAAGTGATGAGAGTGATGAAGGTGTCTTGGTTACGTTAATGAGGTGAAAGATATCTGACAGTGAGGCCAACCAACTGATTGTGTAACAGAGAATATCGAGGTCCCCCCAAATGGGGAAGACCCCTAAAAACCTGGCTGGGGGAAGGGGAAGTTGAACAGGGCCATCGAGAGTTACTTTGCATATCTAAAGAAATTGACCAGTGTTTAGGAATGTTAAGTAGCTGTGCTTGTATCCAGGAACCAGAAAGATGGGCGTGACTCTAACTAGTGATATAGCCGGAGGGGCTTGCTGCACCTGCCACCTGCCAAAGAGGCTTGGATGAAGCTCCTCCATCACAGGTCCGTGCCTGCTTGGACTAACAATGGCAGCTGAGAAGGACAGGAGATATGGGGAAGGGCAGATGTAACCCAGTGTGGGAGGAGTCGGAAATGGGGTTATAGAGGAAGATCTGTGCTGAGATTTAAATGCAAGTGTGGGCAGCCATTGCTCTCTTAACCATGTGGCTTGGGAGTGGAGAAGGGGATTTGGGCCATACAGTTTGAGAGGACGCAGAAGGACCCCTGCCAGCCTGCCATGAAGAAGTGCCATGGGGTTTTGGATTAAGAGCAGAAGCCTAGCCAAGGTCATATGACTAGAAGAAGCTGGAATCTCCTCAGCTAAGCTACAGACCTCTATTTCTTGTCCATAGAGATGTTATTTCTGACTGGCCTGTTTTGGCAAAGGGAGGCAGGACCGTGTGATTATGGGTGTTTTTTTTCTTGAAGGAATGAGATTTAATGACAGGATTCCATCATTATTCTAAACCTGTATAGCCTTTGAATAAATAGTTTGTTTCCTTTTCATAAGACTGGCATTGAGAGTCACAGTTCTTATCACTGGAGGACAAAAGAACACAGAGCAATAGACCCCAGAGTGGTTCTGTTACAACTGGAGGGTTGGAACTTTTCACTTTTTAAAGACTGATTCTTCCTAACATATTTTGAGAGAACAGTACCATTTAAGCTGCCAGGATTCTTTGGTATCTTGATATGTTGGTGGATTTGATTAATAGGCTCGTAGACAAAACAAGTAGGACAGCATGAGACCTGAGAGAGAGGGCTACAGAGTTTCAAAGTATATGGATTTTGCTATGTGTCCCTTATTTTTATATGGTAGAGTATGATGTGTGAATAGTTACTTTTCATTATTTCTAAGCAAAATTCCAGGCCTTATAAAAGTACGACTATTATTAGCCAATATATTCATTGTTTTATTCAACAAATGAATCTAATGATGGGAGTGAATGTAATGTGGAAAAACAAGCATATTAACAGAAACCGTGATTTAAAGAAAATAAGATAAATTTTATCTCTGCTGGAACTCTAACAGGGACAATGGGATCATAAAGGCAAAGTGTCTAAACCCAAGTTTGGGGATAAGGAAAGTCTTCGAAAGGTGAAGACATACTGATCATTCAGCAAAACAAAATGAATGAGCACGAGCTTTAGACTTGCAGTCCATTCTTACGGACTGGAAAACATCCCAGGTCTATGTGCTAAGCTTGTGTGTGTGTGTGTGCACGCGTGTGTGCGCACACGCATGATCACGTGTGTTTAATTATCAGGGAGGTGGTTTCTATCGTCCTCTACTAGTGGAACAATGAGGTTAAACTTCTCAGTATATCGGGTAATGGAAACCTTTGTTTAGAGGCAGGATTCTGGAATAAATGGAACCCAAGGGTGAGGATGCTACTGCACTGTTTTGCTCATACTGCTTTGTTCACCAGAATCTTAAATCCTTCAGGCAAGGTCAGAGTAGCTTGCAGACTATTTTGACCAGTCAACATAACTTGAACAATGTTCATCTCAACAATCTAACATTGTTCCTCACATTCTTATGCTAATCAACATACCCTCCAGTGTGAGTTTAGGAAGGAATAGTAGAACTTCTAGTATAACCACCTCGGAGTCTGGTCTCCAAATGGTGTAAATTCATAGAGGCAATAGCACTCTTCTTTGTCTGTTTGCCGTTGGAACAATTGAAAGACCGACATTTCACAGTTTTATAGAAAAACATGTATTTTTTAATATGATGATATGTATTCTCAAAGAAGGCAAAGTCAAAAATGATAATTAGTGTCTATCCCTGTGAATGGCTATTTTTCACAATGTGATTTAGCAGAAACAAAGACAGGTAAGTGTATTGAAACATTTGTGTCAACAAATAGAAGGTAAATTCAAACCAGTTTTTCCAGGCGCTAGTTCACTTATTTAGCACAAGAAAATACAATACACTTAACATAGATAATAGGCATATTATGCATTCAAAAATGTATGGAAAGTACACTTTAAAGATTAATTCTGGTTTAAGCAACTCGATATCATTTTATTAGCCTGAACTTTAAAACTTCTAAAAACAAAATGAGTTATTCCTTTTTGAGGCAGTTCGCCAGGCAATGCATACCCCCTGCTCTTGGCTTTTGTGTGTCTTGTGTACTGAATTGGTGGAATGTGGGAAAATCTGATTTTCTCATTTGATTAGATAAGTTAAAGCCTTCAAAAGTGGGGAGGGGAGGCACTTCAACTTTTAGAAGTTTACCAGCAACATTTTACTATTTAAATATGTCTTTTTACCTTAATTTATCCGTAAAGGTGTTTCTTAGAAAAACCTCAAAGGCAGAAAAGCAGAATTGTTTTATTTCCCATTTTATGTCCTTTATCCCACGGGATCTTAGGGTTCCTTATCATTACTGATACAGTTCTGCTTGGAACTTAGCCATGTAGGGAGCAATAAATCTGTGATTTAAACAGATTCCTTGGGAAGAAACATGAAAAAATTTTGTAAATGTATTGGGACAGGCATAAAGTGAATATTATATTAAAATACTTGGGAAATGACCAAGTTATATTACTAACGGGTAAAAAGAGAACAGAATGAGCCTTGGGTAAGCAGAAAACATCATAAATCATATAAAATAGCTCTGTGCTTTTATCCTTGGGCCCATATGCTCTGTTCTTCTCAGAAAATGTGTAACGATTTAAAATTATTTTGCACAGCTCACGGAGGGCCTGGGTATCCCCTCTAACAGCTGAGTGGCCCCATTTATAAACTTTATATCAGTATATTTCGGTTTAGCATTTCCTAAGTTTTGTTCAATTATATTTAAAAGCGTAAGTTTATTTTAAACTTTTTCAATAAATATTCTGATTTTGATTATTGAAAACAAGGAATATTAAAATGTTTTATCCACTGAAAATCAATTATTTTAGCATTTTTTCAAAACATCCTTCTTAAATAAACTGCAAGGAGTTTATGAACAAAGGAACTAAAATTTTCATTTTGCTATATTTCTCTACCTTGTTATGGTGCATATATTATTTATAATGGATTACGATTTGTATTATTGGTAATTATAGTTGATAATTGATATATGTACATGTACACACATATTGTACATGCATATATATTTCAAGAATATTAATAACACTTTCTCTAGTAACATCTGCCACAGCTTAATCAACTCCAGTCATTAGATTCAATCGCAGTTTTTCATGCACACTGTTAATATTTCTAGTTTCTGTTTTTGATCCTCTTGAGCACAGGGTACAATTAGATGTTTCTACTCTCTTCAAATGGTCATGTGCCTTGTTTGAGTCAGGGATATGGGGACAGAATTAATGTGTATTACTCAAAGACAGAAATGACTGAGCAAGTGTGTGATTCTCTATGTGCCTTTTCCATATCACCTGATGGCATTTCAACCAACGACTCTGTAGAATTAGGTAATCTGTGAGTAAGGAAGACATGGATCAGAGTCCCTTACCAACTTGATATGGACATGTAGTAAAATTGAGAACTTTCAAACCCTGAAAACGTTTAAGCCTTTCAGCCTCTGAAATTTTGACTTTGTTGCTATAGTACCCTAAACCACCCAGAACAAAATGGCCAATGATCAATACATGCAAACAGAACTAACTAACCTACATTAAATTTATTTCAATGAATTCTACAAATAGTGTTTGATGGTTCACTTTGAACCTTGTATCTTTTTGTAAATTTTGTTGAGGCTAAAGAGAATGGCATAAGTAAAGCTAGTTGATAGAAATGTTTACCAATATTAACTAAGACCCAGAAACATTTTCTGGTAAATTTACCATATGCAGCTAATAGATTGATGTATTTACTCATTATACAGTAAGTGTTCAATATCTGTGATGCACCAGACAGTCTTCATAGTACTTGAGATACCTCAGTGAACAAACTATATAAAGATCACTGCTGTTGTGGGTCTATCTCTATCCAAAGGTGGCAGATTATAAATAACAAGTTTTATAAATTAGTAAATAATATAAAATATGATAGGTGCTATGGAAAAAATTGAGGACCAAGATAAAGGGGATTGAGCACTATGAATAGAAGGCAATAAGTAAGTCTTTTAAAAGATCACATGAGCAAGTTTATCATACAAGGTCAGGTCATAAAAAAGCAAGTGCACTTCAATAGGTTTCTAAAGAGAATTTGACAAAGGAGCTATTCGCAGAGATCTAAGCTAAGTTAAGGAATCTTGTGCATTCAGTGGCTAGCAAGGGCAGAAAGTTGTGACCGCCCTTCAACTTGAAGGTGGAGAGGAGAAAACATTGTTATCAGAGCCTGAGCCATGTCAAAGAGCCATGGAGAGCTCGAGCCATGTCAAAGGGACCAAACTGTTGGAGTTGTGGTCACAGGTGCACATCTTCAGATCTGCAAGCTGAAATGCAAGGAGAGGAGAGGGGAGAATATACCCCAACTTCTTTATCCTTCCACTCTCTGATCTCTTAATTGTATTTACTATTGTCTGAACCAATGGTAGGCAGCTGGCTATGGAGCCCTGGTGATGTCACCATCACTGCCAAGCCTCAAGACAGAGAACATACAGAGTGGCAAAGATGGGTCAGGAAAATGGGAGGGCAATGGAGAATAATGGCACTGTCGACCTTAGGTGACACATGAGCAAGGTTTCAAGGAAATAAGACAATTAGTCATGCTTATACCTGGTAGACAGAGTATTCTAGGAAGTGCAATTTTGCAGAGGAATGACCCTAAAATGGAAATAGTCTGGATAAGTGTGAGGAACAACAAAAAGTAGCTGAAACAGAGCAGATGGAGAATATTAAAAAGTAAAGGGAAAGAAGTAGAAACCCAAATCATTTGGGGTTCTATTCTGAGTGAAATGGAGGATCAGTGAAAAGTTTGCCCTGGTCCAGAGCCCTAGGGAGGGTTGTCAGAGTGGCACACACTCTGTCAGGGAAGCGCTCTGTGTCTTGCTAAGTGATGAACTAAAGCTTTAAAAATACCTCTTCTTACAGCATGAGAAACTCTATCAACGTGACAATGGTAACAGATAGGTGACTATATGAATTTCCACCATGTGCCCCATAGTCCAACATCACATTCTCTTATCAAAAGTCATTGTTCACAACATGGTCCTGAACTCAGAGGCCCTGTTCCCTTCAAGTCCATTTTAAGTTCTCTCCTTTAGCGTGTTGTCATCAATAGCTCCTGGTAGAGGTTATGTTGATTGGGTATAAATGCCTGATTAATTGACTTACCCTAATTACCTAGTCCTAGTAAAACCTTAAACTGAACATGACTAAAATATTATCTAGTCCCTGAATTTATCTATTCATTTGTTTTACTAAACATTTATTATATCCACTTCACCTAGTCAATAGAACCAGAAGGACTGATTCTGCTTGAAGTTTTATAAATAATTTTCCTAACCCCCTTTCTCTCTTCCTTACTTTATCTTTTCTTCATTCCTTCTTTCCCTCCCTACTTTTAGCTTTTCTTTATTATTTTCTCTCTCTTTTCTTCCTTCCTTCCTTCCTTCCTTTCCTTTCCTTTCTATCATTCTTCCTTTTTTCCTTCCCTTCTCCTTTTTCTCTTTTATTTCCTAAATTCTTTTAATAATTTTCCACAACCCAGCATAGTATTATACTAACCATTGGTGTAGTCTATACTTTGACTAGACAACCAGTCCACTCAGAAAAATGAGAAATGACATAACATGTTTTAGAATGATCACTGTCTTACTTTCCTGTCAACATTTTATTTGTAGTTACAAAGAATATAATTGATTTTTTTCTAAGTCAGCAAACCTAGTAAATGACCCTGAAATAGCTCTGTTAAACATGAGATAAATGATATACATTTTCTGAAGAGATCAAAGGCACTCTCTATCTATCTGCTACTCCAGTTGGAATTGTGTCCTCAAACACAGGGGCTGTATTGTCTAGGAGCTTACTTTTAAATGAGAAGAATAAAGAGAAGAAGGGCAAAAGTTGACTTTTTATCCTAACTGAATCTATTAGTTTGCCTAGTTTGCCATTATAGAATACCACAAAACTGAGTAGTTTTAAACATAGATATTTATTTTCTTATACTTATGGAGGTTGAAAGTCCAAGGTCAAGTTTCCAGCTTGGCTGGGTGTTGTGAGCCTCTCTTTCTGGCTAGCAGATGGCCACATTCTTCTTGTGTTCCCATATAGCAGAGAAAAAGAACTCTGGTATTTCTCTTTTGTCTTAGAAGGACACCAAACCTATTGGACTAGGGCCTCATCCTTATGACTGTATTTACTTTTATTATTTTCTCATAAGCTGTATTTCCAAATACAGTCACTTTTAGGGTTAGGGCTTCAAAGTACAAAATGAATATTTTGGTTAGGCATACAATATATCTAAGGGGCATACAATACAGTCCATAAGGCTGAGCCACAGGCTATTTTCTCATATTTTCTTGTGACTATCATTTTAACATTAATATAGTTTGAGGCTCATGTATTTAAGGTAGTTAGGAACTCATCAGTTCACAGCATTTAGTGCTGATTAACTGGATACGGCGGTGAACCTGAGGTCAATATGCCACAG
Source organism: Carollia perspicillata (assembly GCA_004027735.1). Taxonomy (NCBI): domain Eukaryota; kingdom Metazoa; phylum Chordata; class Mammalia; order Chiroptera; family Phyllostomidae; genus Carollia; species Carollia perspicillata. The sequence continues at coordinate 18,352 of PVKM010022455.1, forward strand.
TTCTTACATCTCCAGCTCCAGTTGCTGGATTACTCACCCCAGAGATTTTACAGATTTTCAAACCTTTTTCTAGTCTTTATTTTCAGTATATTTTCTTTTCCTTGAGAACACTGACCAGGACTTAATTAAGCTTCTAAACCATTTACACAGTGGAGGTTTAGAAATGTTCACTCTAGAAAACTCCGATATTACCATCAACTGATCCCGCATTTAGTCCCTAGGACTTGAGTATTTATAAAATAATACAGGCTTTAGGGTTCTCTCTGCCCATTTCTCCACTATTGTTATTATTATTTCTTCAACTGCTACCTTTGTACCATCTTGCTTTTTTACTGTATTTTTTAAATCATCGTTTTTAATTGTTATTCTACTAGAGTTGTCCCACTTTCCCCCACTTTGCCCTACTCTGCGCATCCTGCCTCCTGTTCCCACAGTGAACCCACACTGTTGTCCATGCCACGGTCATTCACACATGTTCTTTGTCTAGTCTCTTCCCCTCCTTTCCACTGTTATCCTCTGCCCCTTCCCCTCTTGCCTTTTTATTTTGTCATACTTGTGAGATATTTTACTATTTAATACACTTTTAATTAATTTATTGGATAAAATAAATTAAATGCAGTATCTTCAATTTATCATAATGTGCTGCTATATTTGCGTCCTGCGAAATAATGGAGGTAAGTCCAGTGTATTTTAATTTCTATGGTTAAAGCATTGGTGTAGAAATCACATCTAAGGAATTTCCAGGTATGTTTTAATTGAAAATTAATCCTAGTGAGCCTTTCTCCTTAAAAGCTATAGAAACCCCATTCCTGTTAGAAAACCAGTAAACAAGATAATTATATTTTAATTGCATAGTTAATGAAAACATGATTAAATACATCAGTGTGTAGGTAAGTGGAAAAGGGGAAAAATTGGTTTGTGAACTAGCTTAAGGCTTTGAGAACTGGACGGTCAAAGGGGAAAGCAAAATCAAGTTTCTAGGACTTGGAAGCATAACTTCATTTGCCAAGCTCGGGTTCAATGAACTTCCAAAACTCCTGGTCCCATAGACATTTCTGAGATAGCTCATCTACATAAAGGTTAATGAATGCTAGAGTTCACATAACTCCTTTGGGACACAGTGTTATTTTTTCTCCAGTGCTGTTGGTCTAATTACATAAAATTTAAATTTATTTAAAATAATAGATCATAGAATTACATATTTCTAATTAAAGTGATGCACCTAAGCCACATACATATGCCCCAAATGTTTTCTTGCAATTGAACTACAATTTCATTAATTAATTTTCATTAATGTGAGATTAGAGAGAGGTTCTATTTCATTTGCCCTTTCAATACAAATTGAAAGCCACGGTCTACTTCTTTTAAATTGACACACTAGGTAATTACATGTTGATTAATCACGGATTCTAATCTTTGCAAATGACCTTTAATAACAGTGTACTAAAATTTTTAATAACTTTAGTCTTTTAGAACTCTATAAAAATAATTACTTATTTATTCTCCATGTTTTTGTTTTAAATGTAATTACTGACAGAAAACATAGCAACCAAGAAGTTAGAGTAACCGGTTCTAGCTTGTCTGCAACTACTTCCGTGGTGTGAACATGGTTGAGTGTATTGTGCTCTCTTGAAACATCTATTGTCTCATTTGCAAAGTGGCAGAGTCAGAATGTGTGGCAGAGCCTGGATTGCTGGTCGCTAAATCCATTCATATTTCCTGCAGGACACTGTTGGACTGCATTCCCAAACTACCTTGCAGTTAGGCACGATCACAGGTATAGCGGCCCAAATACATGTTGGCAGAAATTAAGAAAGCCGGTTCCCGACACTGCTCATAAAATCCTTTTATGAACAATACTCCATTCAATTTTCCTTCTGTGGAAACTTGGAAATGAATTGGAAAGGATAGAGCCTCAGGATTGAAAACCCAGGATTTTAAATGTATAGCTGATGAGAGAATAAGAAGAGAAAGTGAATGAGAATATAAGAAAAGAAATTAATAGAAAAGTACTAGTTTCTACGTATTTCAGTTTTTATTTTTTAATATTTTATTTATTTATTTTTAGAAAGAGGGGAAGGGAAGGAGAAAGAGTGGAGAGAAACATCAATATGTGGTTGCCTCTCATGTGTCCCCCACTGGGGACCTGGCCTGCAACCCAGACATGTGCCCTGACTGGGAATCAAACCAGTGACCCTTTGTTTCACAGGCCCGTGCTCAATGCACTGAGCTACAGCCAGGGCACGTATTTCAGTTTTTATTATGCAGTGTTCTCTATCTGAGTGAGTGATGGGTGTCCCTGTTAATGTCAAAGCAATAGGAACCACTGGGGACAGGGTGTATGCTGGAGCAGAGATGGCTTAGCAGGTTGACATATTGACTGTGTGAATGCATATGCTATGAGTTAAGAGTATAAATAGGTGCGAAGAGAGCAAGAAGTGGCATTTTTACAGAAATCAAAGAGCACATGTCTGAGCTACTTAGGGGTGCGTTAACTATGCATTATTAGATCATAGGAGTGATCTCTGGTAGATGATCTTATCCATGGTGTGATTTTATAATTTCTCTAATAAATATCACTGCATATCGATGTACATTAAGAATGAGGCCTGACTATAGGAAATGATAATGCCTAAAATTTGTGTAGAATTTTATAAACTGCTTCCAAATGCATATCTGGTTTTGTTCTCATAAGCGACCCTTTCTGCTCAAGATCTACAGGTTTGTCAAGTCATCCTACTATTAAAACATTTTTTCTTGGCTCCCCGTTACTTGAAGGATGAAGTCCAGATTCATTTGGGCAATTCACAGAACTATTCATAGGTATCATACAGTTGTTTTACCATGCTCGTTACTCTGACTTTTCTCCTAATTTTTCTGTTCTAGTCACTGAGAATACTTGTCTCCTATTTATGCCATTCTTCAGGCATTCACACATACTCTCAACCTCAGCACTGATGACATTTGGGACCAGATAAATTTTTCTTGTGTTTTTTTTTCCTGTACTTTACAGTATACATAGCAGCATCCTTGACTTCTACCCATTAGATGCTAGTAACAATCCCACTGCGACAAGTAAAAATGTCTCCAGACAGTAGCAAATGCCCCTTGGGAATGGGGTAGTGGTGAAATAATTCTCCCCTGAGAAACACCACTCCAGATATTTCTGCATTCTGTTTTCTTCGTCTGGAAGACTCTGCTATGATTTCTACTATTGACTGGTTCTGACATGTTTTTTAGAAGTGACCTCCATTGGTGCAGCCACTACAGAAAATAGTATGAAAGTTCATCAGAAAATTAAAAATAGAACTACTTTACTATCCAGCAATCCCACTTATGGATATATAACTGAAGGAAATAAAGAAGGATATCAAAGAGATAGTTGCATTTCCATGTGCCTATGAAAACAAGTTATCTGTCAACAGATAAATGGCTATAAAGATATGGTGTATACACCCAATAGAAAAGT
>PVKM010022456.1:0-21838 GCA_004027735.1 Carollia perspicillata
GAGAGAGAGAGAGAGAGAGAGAGAGAGAAACTTCAGCTGTAATATTTCAATGTCTTTTATTAAAAATTAACTGAAACCTGCCCTGGCTGGTGTGGCTCAGTGGATTGAGCACGGGCCTGTGAAGCAAAGGGTCGCTGGTTCGATTCCCAGTTGGGGCACATGCCTGGGTTGCAGGGCAGGTCCCCAGTAGGGCACACATGAGAGGCAACCACACACTGATGTTTCTCTCCCACTCTTTCTCCTTCCCTTCCCCTCTCTCTAAAAATAAATAAATAAAATATTTAAAAAAATTAACTGAAACCTAAATGAAAATATGTTAGCATTTATTACTTGCGAATTTTAGGTGCGCTGGTGTTTATTTATTACACCCTGAACCTCTCTGTTTTTTTTAAGACTTAAAAAAATGCTGTATTTGCTTGCACTAAGTCGCATGCTGTCTTCTACACTAATCTCCTGTCTGCCTCACTCATTGGTCACTTGTCTAACTACGCATCTGAGCTTTCACTTTCCCGTCCTATCACATGGTCCTATTTACCGCCTACTTAATATCTGTCGTTGTCAGGAAGTGTTCTTTTTGCTTATCTTTTAATCATCTGCCCTCCCACATTTGCCATTAGGACGGAAGGCGTAGGAGGGAGAAGACCTACCTAGTCTTCTACTACAGGCCGGAGAGCAGTTTGGTACTCAGCGTGCTCTGCTGAATGAATGAGCACTGCGTGGGTAAGCAAAAAGCAACCTGCTTCCTTAGCTCTTCTGTCAGCTCTTGGATACAGCTACCTGCAGTAGTCCCCAGCTTTCTTTCACTGTCAAAGTGAAAAAGTTTTCTCTCTTCAGAAAGGAACAAAGATGAGATTATATGCAATGAAATTTTCATATGATCGAATTTTTTCCTACTTAGGAAAATGTCTTCTAAAAATCATGGTCAGATGTCATTGCAACTGGCTTGACCTCTTTTCCAATGGGTTCCAAGAGATTCTGTAAGTCACTCAAGGACTCTGCGTCTTAAAAATATGAAGTACCCCATAGATATTCAAATAAAAAGAGGTCAAAAGCTACAAACTTCCAGTTTTAAGATAAATCAGTTTCAGGGATGTAATGTACAACATGGTAACTATAGTTAATGATACCATGTTGTATGTTTGAAAGTTGCTATGAGAGTGAATCTTAAAAGTTCTCATCATAAGAAAAGAATTATAATTACATGTGGTGATTCATGTTAACCAGACCTGGGATGGTGATGTTTTCACAACAAGTGTGAATGCCAAATCACTGTGTTGAACACCTAAAGCTCATAAATGTTATGTCAATTATATCCCAGTTCAAAAATTAAATAACACAGGAAACTTTAAAAAAAAACTTAATATGGTAATTTTATCACATAAAAATAGAGAGTACTACTTATTTGTTAAAAATTGGTTTATTAGCCCTGGCTGGTGTAGCTCAGTGGATTGAGCACGGGCTTGTGAAGCAAAGGGTGGCTGGTTCGATTCCCAGTCAGGGCACATGCCTGGGTTGCAGGCCAGGTCCCTGGTGGGGGACACATGAGGGGCAACCACACATTGATGTTTCTCTACCACTCTTTCTCCTTCCCTTCCCTTCCCCTCTCTCTAAAAATAAATAAATAAATAATATTTAAAAAATAGTTTATTAATCTGTTTGCCTTTGTATTTTTTTTGTTACTCCTTATTACCTTATGAAGATACACCTTAGTTGTTCCATTTATACTTATATTAAAAAACCATATCTTAAGTGGACATTGGACTGTTTTTAAGGATAACATTCTCAAAAATATGTACAATGTCATTATAATAATGATATCATCATAATATTTACCCTATTTAACTGAGTCCTTTAAGATTTGTCTCAAAAACATTTGTCACCCATAACTACATCTTTCCAAATGCCAACGTTAAGGAGCTATTTGCACAAGATACAATTTTTTGGCGTGACCGTTTGCTTTAAATACCAAGTTGTGAAATTGCATGTGGCTTGTTAAAACTTTCAGGTGCACAGCTGTTGGGTTTCCATTGCTGGGAGCACCGTGGGGCATGTTTCTGAAAGATTCTGTCTAGCATTCCCCTCTCGCAGGAGGGAAAACAGGCCGGAGTCCACTTGCAGCCTGGCCCTGAGCCACTGAGAATGAGGAAGAGGCCAAAGCAGAAGGGCCATTTGTCTTTGTTATTAGGGAATAAATCAACCTTTGTTTTGCTGGCCAAACTCAAGGAATGTCATTATTACCAAATAAATTGTGTCGTTACAAATCAATCAAGCCACCTTTCATTTAAATGTGAATCACTTTAATTGTCTGGGCTTCAAACTTGACTCCACCCCATGGAAACACATGATGAGATACATAGATCATCCAGCCTCTCCGTTTGGTGCAAAATGTTCAACAAAAAGCAAGGTTGTTTTTTTTTTAGATTAGTCCACAAACTAACTCATCATTCAATATTCTCTCTTAATGAAGGGGGTGTCACAGAGCTTTCCTTGTGAATATAAGATCAATTTGGGGAAAAGTTGAAGGCTGTCTCTCAGAACAGACCAAAAATGACCTGCTTTGAGATATCGTGCATGAGATATTTATGTCTGATTATCATTTGCATATTTTAAGATCTGTCCTCTAAAGATAAATAGAACAGAGGTGTAACCTTCATCTATTATATTTGGAGGAACTTTCCTAATGACCTATAGATGGGTGAATGGATACTTACTTTTAACCAAGTTTCAGTCGAACTTTTGCTAAACAGAAACCTTATAACTAAACCGCCCTAGGTTTTACGTTCTGCTATCGGACATTTTGGTTATAATTTTATGAGCATACAGTTAAAAGCAACATAACTGTGAACTAACGATGCCACTCAGCCGAAAGATTGTCCCATTTCCCCTCTCATTTTCGCTCTAGGTTCTCACACTGTCCTTTCTCTGTGACCTCTCTCCCACCTCTGACCTCCCCCCCAGTTTTCACCCTTGCCTTAACAATTGATTTATGACAGGCCCATGGAAGGGTCAAGCCCACTTTTATGGTTTGCTTAAAATATTTCTTTTAGAGTGAGCATCAGAAGTGGTCTTCAATCCCTGCTAAACAGTCTCCCTAAGACCTCAAAAGAGCTTCCTTTACTGCCCATCACTTCGCCTTATTTATGTCTTTTGTACTTGTGAAGAGAAACTCATTAAATAAGGCAATTTTGAAACTTTTACCAAAATGAATAATGTGAACATGTGGGACTGGTTGATTTTTCCCCCAATAAGAATATCTGTGAATACACGGATAACTCAGGGTGGGGAGAGTAGAGGAGGGGAGAAGGAGCCACTAAGAAGAATGAGCAGCCTAGGATTATTTCCTTTACGGGATCTATTTTTCTTTTACACTTGACAGTTTGATCTTCACTGGCACTGAAGCCTGCAGCCCTATTTGGGTCCACTCTTACATTCATTGCCTCAACAGTAAATTTCACCCTTTTGTTTAATTTGACTTCCTGTTGTTTCAATATACTGAGTAATCACCAAATTTAGGAATGCTTTTCGAAAACTTTGCTTAACAGAACTGATGATTTCTTTGTTCTTTTCTCTCTCTCTCTTTACATTTTGAAGATTTTGAAGATAGAAAACAATTTGAACGGTATAGGGCTATTTATTTTTAAATCCATATACAACCTGAAGACTAAAATGCACCTAAAAATAAGAGGGATTAAGCTTAGATTTCTGGCCTACAAGTTAATATAGCCTTAATGTTCTAATTTGGATCTTAACATTGAACTTTAGATTGCTGTGAAATATTTGCTGCCCCGGCGAGCTTTCCTTAAATAACACCATATGATACCTCTATAGATGGCTTCTCCAAACTTATTGATCTCCCCCCTCCTCGGCCATTAAACACGTGATTTATTAGTCTGACATTTTTAATAGGGCAAAGCTCAGAGGTTTATTACAATGGCTTTCTCGCTTCCATGTTGCCTTCAGCTGCTACCAGGGCACAAAAGCGGTCAGAACAACTATGCTGCTTTCTAATAAGAAACTGGTTTTTATTTTTTAAAATTAAATGGCAACCTCAACATTTTTAAAGTGTTTTACACCAATTGCATAGCAATGAATTAATTTTTCCAATTTCACTCTTCCCTTTCATGTAGGCGAGGTGTTCCCCCTTCTAATTAAATGCGTCATTTTCTTAGTGTGAGGCTTGGCAGGACTCCAGAAGTGAGCAAGCTTGAACTGAAGGGTCTGCTGCCAGCAGTCTGTGTGATCTTAGACAAAAGGGTAGGTCTCTGACCTGCTGCCTTCCTCAGCCCCGGAAGGAGACTGGGCCGTGAACCAGGAGTCCCTCACGTGTGAAATCGCAACTCCAGCCACCTAAGTGCTATTGACCTGCTGTATGAAAAGAGTCCAAATTAAGGGGCTGCGGACTTCATCCTAAATTTTTGGTCTTAGTCGTCACAGATCTTTATGAGTGCAAGAAAATATATGTGCCCGCCATCAAAATTAGAGTCATACCTCTAGATTCCAGCTGGTGCCTGGCGAAAATGGTAGGGGCAGAGGATGATTAGCACGTCAGCGACAGGCAGTATTCAAATGAGCTGACGGTTTGGGGCTGGACTCCCGCCCTGACTTGAACCTTCTGTCCCACTAAAGCCATGGAGCTCCCTTTCCTGCAGTTCCTTCCAGTCATGCATGTCTAATTTGCATGTATGTTATAAGCAGGATCTGAATAAGAGAAGGAGGACTAAGGAAAAGAGGAAGAGAAGACATGAAGTGGTTTGAGGGAAAGAGCAATAGTTCTTTTGATTTTAACCTGTCATTTAATTAGCCACCACACCATGTACATGGCATAACCTCAGAATATTAGCTTTACATCTTCCAGAGGCTGTTTAAGTCAGAATCTTTTTTCTTTCTCTCTTTCTTTCTTATTTATGTATTTATTTATTTATTTGCGTTCACTTCCATGGCAGGCACATGCACACAGTCAAAGGAACACTGCAGGATGAGAAGAACTTGGCACGGGGCTCTTCTGAGAATGAGAAATGATTGCATTTCAGATCTGTGATGATGAGTGTGTCCTAGGTACCAGGACTGCTCCTGAAATTTTTTTGACTAATGTTTTGAAGCAAGAATGTGGTATCAGTCATCATTTGGGGACAAATTTTAAAACACCTCACATTTTTTACCTCCCTCTCACTTTTCATTTTTTGCTTCCTTCTGGCAAATAAATATGAAGGGTGTGTCTGCGGTTACTATGGGGAAGCAGATATTGACCAAACACCACCCTTCGACGGAGCATAGGGTGCCCCTGAGGTCCCTGTGTTTCAGGAGCAGTCCTGGTTACCATCTGCCGTCTCTAAGTTGATTAGCAGCCCCTCTCTTTCCCTCTCAAAGGTCAGGACAAGGGGCTCTTCATGGACGTGGAGTGGGAAGGGAATTCCACTTTGGGATCAATTTCTTGCCCTTAGTGGTGAAGTGTGGCCACAGGGAGGACCAATCTCCATCACGCCTTTCAGAGTCATGCAGATGGGAGTTGGATTTTTGGCTCAGTCAACGCTCTTCAGATATGTGAACTTGAACAAATTACTTAACCTCGCTGAGCCTCAAATTGCTCACCTATGAAATTAGGTGAGTGATAACCATTTATAACAAATGATTAAATATAAAGAACCCAATATCAGTGCTTGTAAGTCAGGGACTAAGTTAGTATTTTCTTTCCCTAATTCCTGCCTTCTAAGTGTAGTGGCAAAAATCTTTTCAATTCTAAATTATGTGTTTCCAGCTACACATCAATTCTGAGAGAAGTAATAAATCTATGGTGTGATGAAGGAAGGTCAGAGACGAAACTACTGTCTCCCATTCTGCCACCGACTCGACCCCTGTAAGGTATTTGCACATTGTGTACATTGTTCAATAGGCCCACATGACAAGGATCATGATAACAACAAAGACTATTGAAAGGTTAGTTTTTTTTTCTTTTTAACACAAGACCAGGGTGCGGCAAAAGTAGGTATACATTTGTGAGTCTATGAAACAGAGTTTATTCTTATATTATTATTTAATTATTAGATTACTTTCTGTACAAACAACTGTAAACCTACTTTTGTCCCACTCTGTATTTATTGATCACTCTTTATTAAATGTCAGCTTTTCATTAGATTTTATTAAATTTATTAAATTTCACTTGTGCTGGGAAGTGTGCTGAGTTAGACTGAGAAGAGATGATTCATGATCTAAAGGGATTTGACATCTAGTTGGAGAAATTATAAATGAACTGAAGCGCCATACGGTTTCTTAGCCTTGGCACCATTGACATTTGGGGCCAGAAAATTCTTTGCCATGGGAAGCTGTCCTGCGCATGGCGGGGTGGTCAGCAGCATCCCTGGTCTCTACCCACTGGACACCAGAAGTACCCCCCCTACGTTTAGTTGTGATGATCAGAAATGTCTTCATAGGGCCGGCTGCATGGCCCAGTGCAAAATGAAAGTGTGGATTGCTTATTCAAAATCAGGAAAAATGAACTTAAAGATATAAAATATACAGCTTTTTCCTGTTTTCTATGATACCTATCTCTCTCTCTCTCTCTCTCTCTCTCTCTCTCTCTTCCCCTGCACCCAGTGACTTGTCATGGTGCTTTTTAAAAATTGCTATCTAATGTCATTCTAACAAAAAAAACTAAAACTTTAAATTATTAGCATGAATTTTAGTGTTTTTCCTTATATTGCAGAATACCACTTTTAATGCAAATTTAAGAGGATTTTCGTCACATGCAGAATCACCAAAATCACACGACTCATATTTTGTTTCTACTGCAACAGTGAATATGCTGCATAAGATATGTGCACATTCTATTCACACTCCCAACCTTCAGTTCAGGCTGAGTTAGGAAGGTCAGAAGGGAAAGGCACTATCGGCTGTCGGATCCTTCTCTTTCCTTCTATGTCGTCATTTGCAGGGCTCAGTGGTGGGCTAATACAGGGAAGGAACATGAAGAAGAAAGGATATAGTAGGGTTCCTGGGACATGTGTGTTTCTTGGAATGCCATTGATTTCTTTCTGCAGTCAAAAAATGTTCTGGTTCAAACATAGAATGTGGCCTGTTGCAGCACTACATACCATTGCTTCCTCCGTCATAGCTGAACTTGGACTGAGCCATGCTGAGCCATGCTGAACTTGGACCACCTTTGAGTCTTGTTGAACTCCCACTTGTCACTGGCCCCGCTGAAATCTGTACTCATGGAGTTTTGGGAATGCAGTAGGAAGGCAAGGAAAGGCAGCTACACATTTTACACGTCTCCCCTGTTCAAGGGCATGCTACAGCGTCCCATCAGACTGTACTTATGAAATGCAAGTGCAATAATAAAGTGATTAAGAATTATAAAGATGACAGCAGAGCATTAAAGCAGAGTGGAACCTATGCATCCGTGAGAATGCATAGGTCGCACAGTCGCCGAGCTGGTCCTGGTTAGCAGACGTTGTCAGATGTTGCCTGGGGACCGAAATGGCCCTGGTGGAGAACTACAGGCACATGGTGCACAGTAGGCTACGCTTTAGGCCACAAGGGAAAAATAGAATGAATTTGAAATGTGTTATTTTAGACTGAGCAGAGCAAGGAAAGCCTGAAGAAATTGGTGGAATTTGAGTGAGATCTTTGAGGATAAAAGTTGGGGAATTCCCTGAGCTCATTCATGCTCCGGCCAGCAGAGCAGTCAACTGGGGACTCGGCCACCTGTCTGGAGCAAATGGGTGAGGGGGACAAGAGGTGCAAAGAATGGCAGCAAGACAATAAGTTCTGATCAAGCTGCAAAATTTTATTTTCGGGCAAAGACTTATAAAGGGGGGAAGGGGAAGTGTATTGCTACTTGATTGGTGAGGGGTACACAAAGGAGTGCTTCTTGATAGGTTACTGCACGCATGCCGGGGTGCGTGTCCTATACTCTGATTGGTAGTCTGTGCTCGTGCTCTGCGCATGCTCTTGGCATGGGCTGGGCTAGCTGTAACTGGCAATAACGGGGAGGCGAGGCTGTAGGTGGCAACAACAGGAAGACCAACCGCAGTGTCTTGTTGTTTCTGAGGAGCGTAAACCCCCGAGCTGATTGCATCAGCCGAAAGGCCAGATTCTGCCCAGCCCAGGTTCCCGACACATTCATTTATGATATTCCATTTGTTCCCTTTGGTCAAACATGGTTTTGAGTGTGTTTTAACTATTTTTATAATGCATCATATTCATTTTTCATTTTGCCTTAATGAAGATAGATTTTTGTCAGTTCATATAACACCAACAGAGAAAGAAATTATAACAAACTTGGTTAATTGTACTTCTAATTACACATTAGATATTTTACTATGGATGAAAAATTCTGAGCAATTCTATGTTTCCCCAGGAGACATACCGTGCTGTAAAAATCCAAATGTCTGTATGTCATTAATCAGTAATGTCTGTATGTCATTAATCATAATATGGAGTGGATGCAGTTGCACAACCCCCTCCTTCTGGTACAGAATTTTAACTGCAGAAATAATAATTAACATTAACATAAGAACATAGGCGATGCCGAAGCTTGGCTCCAATACTGAGTAGGAATATTAATTTGAAATATGAATATGAGGAAATAATCAGATAACAAAGTTGAGCATCCCTCCCACTTTTTTGAGGATTCTCTGTTCAACGTAAATGGTGGTGGGTGGATAGAGGGCTAAACGAGGACTCAGAATGCTCTGGTTTAAGTTCCAGCTCCTTCCATTTACCTTTCTGCACCTGTTTCCTAACCTGGACCAGTGACAACAGGCCCCATCCCATATCCTTACAGAACCACGTCGTCAGCATTAAATACATGTGAGCAGGGGCTTCGTTCACCACAAAGTACAGGGTCCCTTAGAAATCTGTTGTTCCTAATCGCATCAGTAACCCCTACATGTGTAATCAATTTTTTCTAGACTGTCTCTGCAAAGACAAGTTGTATGTATCAGGACACGTGCCACTGGTTGCTGTAACAAACAGCGCTCAAATCTCAGTGGTTTAACACAAATATGTTTATTTGCACTTGTGCTCCCATCTGATGCAAGTCAGGTGGCTCTTCTGAGTCACTCTCCTCCAAGCTGTGCCTCCTGGCATCTGATGATGACTGCATCCTCAACACGTAGCTTCCACAAATGCTGTTGCACAGAAATGAGGGAGTGAGGAAGTTCCTGGAGGGATTTCTATGGCCAGTCCTGGAAATAACATCTGCTCGCCTTGCATTTGCCTAAAATGCAGTCAGGTGACCGCCAACTAATTGCAAAGGAGACTGGGAAACATAATCTTTATATGTGCCCAGAAGGAAGGAACAACATTTAGTCAGTATCTAGCTCCTTCCACGTTTTGGAAATAATATGATGGCCCAACTGGAAAAATGTTGTTTTTACTTCCTTATAGACTAGATCTCACCAAGAAAAATGTGAGGAGTCATTCTTTGGGTGCGTCCAACCTGTGGCCTGTGGGCCACACGTGGCCCAGGACGGCTATGAATGTGGCCCAACACAAAATCATAAATTTACTTAAAACCATTTTTTTGCTCATCAGTTTTTGTTAGTGTTTGTTTATTTAATGCGTGGCCCAAGAAAACTCTTCTCCTAGTGTGGCCCAGAGACACCAAAAGGTTGGACACCCCTGATTAAAATAACACCTATTTAGATTTGGGTTTGAGTCCCAGGCTTTCTATTGGTGTGAGCCAGCCTTCAAGGAAATGTTTATTTAAATAGTATTTGATCATATTAACTCAACGGACAATATTGACTGTGCATTTGTAATCTATATTGGGCACAAAGGTAGGCACTATATGAAGGCCAGTGTACACGCATACACATGCAGACAGGCGAATTCATGCACACACACACATATATGCACTCACACACATATGTACCAAGGCCCAGCACTTTATCCCAACCCCCAGCTCTAGGAACTATAAAGAGATTAGGGAGTCGAAATTAGCTCCCATAAAACAACAGTGAACAAATGTGGGAAATCCACAATTAAGTGCTGGATTAGAAGGTTGTGACTATAAAGCAGAGCTTGCAAACTTTCAGCTTATCTACTGAATTGATCTCATTTTGTTTGGACCACACAGCGTTTTGTTTTAAAGTTTAAATCAACATTTTAAAAACTGGAAGAGTTTCTTATAGAATGCTCTTGGACAAATAGAAAATGTGGAGACACTGGGCCAATATTCTCCTATGGTCACATCCACTGGAACTGCACGGTGGCCGGCTCCTTGGGATAGGACCTGTCTCTCTAGTTCACCACAAGCCCCACTAGTCCCTGTAGTGGCCCCACAGAAGGGAATCATTGATTACTATCTGTGATGCGATCGCAATGTTGTTTTCCTCTTACTTGAGAAATATTTCTCTTTACTCGTGTCTCCATCAAAATTAGGACATGCAAAATAGAACAAGAATATCTTGTTGTTTCATGAAATATGGGAGACTCCTATCTTTTTGTGAGGTTGTTGGATATTCTTAAACATTTACTATGCAAAAACAGTGTGTCTGCATCCAAGAAATATACCCCGTATCTCCTTTATATCATCAGCCTGACCTGTTGGACACTTAAAAAACCAATAAAACAGCTTTGTTAATTTACATATCAAAAAACTCACCCATAGAAAATGTACGATTCAATGATTTTTTTGAGAAGTGCAACCATTACCACAGTTGAAACTGAAAGAGTATTTCCATCGCCCCAAAAGTTGCCTTGGGTTCATTTACAGTCGTTCTCTGCTCCCACCCTCAGCCCCTGGCAACTGCTGATCTACTTTCTTTCTCTATCCAAGGTGCACTTGAGACTTCAAATCACACTCTGAGAGTCACAGGGAATTCAGAAGAGAGGGGCATCCTCCAGTCTGACGGAGGAAGGACTGCTTCATGAAGAAGGTAGGACAGCACAGGTGGTGACAAAAGAGAAAGGCATCTGTGGCTACTGTCATTTTTGCTTAACAGCAGAGTGCAACACCAGGTTCTTCCACGGAGTGATGTCCTTGGTGGCTAAGGCCACAGGCTAATCAACTTTTCTTTGAATTTGTGATATAAGTTGAAATTTTAGGAAAAGGTACAAACCATATCACCCAGCCACATTTATGTTTTTCATTGTTTTTTAAAACAAAATAAGAAAAGCGAATAATATACAAGTCATATGTCTGCAGTTGGCCCGTTCTTCTCTCCACCCAATGGGGAATCGGCAGGCCCTGAAGGCCCACAGCAGGCTGGCTACTGGCCCTCAGGGGACGGTTGAAGGTCATGCTCGTTCCCGAGGAGTGCTCTCTGTTCAGAGCCCAGCCCGTGTATAACCTGTATCTCTCATTAGCGCACTTTACCCAGTTTTTTCCCGGGACATTTCTTGTGGTTTTTTCCTTTGTGCTCTTGAGTACTTATTTTTATATAATTTAGCCTGATGTGCTTATCACATCACCCTGAATTAGTATTTTCATAATGTATGGACAATTATAATTTCCTAAACATTTTTGTATTATTTGTACAAAAACTTTACCATTTGGCATACTTACAGTAGATGTTTAATAAAATTTGTTAAAAATAAATGCTATTTATGACATACATTTAAGGATTATAATTAGGTAATTCTGTGGCCTTAAATGCAACATAAATAAAATGAGCTGGTTGAGTTGATATAGACAAGATTTAGAGAGCGTTATTTTTTTTCATTGTTGCTATTAAGGCCACTGAAACTGTTACAGAACAGTCACATACACACACAGGGGCCCGAGCCCGATCTGGAGGATGGTATACTAATACCGTCCAGAGCACCTAGTGGGCTCGTCTGTCCACCACCAATTGGAAAGATATCTCTCAATGCCAGAGATTTGTGAAAAGGAAAGGAAATGTTTATTTAAGGCTATACAGACTTAAAGTAGTGACCTAACTTCTTCATTAAAACATCAAAGTCCTTTAAGATACCCACAAATGCACTCAGCAGCTCCTGTCTTCCCCCCTGCCCTAATTCAGGGTACCGTAACTCAGGGAAAAAGCACAGGTCCGTGTTTCCAGGCTGCTGGCACCATCAGCAGTGTCACCATCCAGGCAGGATATCCAGTTAATCCAAAACCATCCCTCTGGCTTAATGTGGCACCCTCTCATGGTCTACTGGCAAGAGTTCTTTATACCCATTTTTCCAGGCAAAGTCTCTTCTTTCCTCCACCAGAGCTGGGGGGGTGGTGGTGTGCACTCTGGCAAAACCTCGTGGTCCCCCTTTTCACCAAAGCTGTGATGGGGACCTCACTCTCGCTAAGACCGAATGGTTCCCCACCTCCTTGCAAAGCTGCAAGGGGATCTGTACTCTCCCTAAGCCCACGTGGTTCTTTTTTTCCTAATGGCGGCTGTGTCTGGGTTTAAATCCTCGCACCAATCTTCCTCTGTACCCCCATTTCTGACTCCTCCTACGTTCAGTTACACCTGCCAGCATCCCTGTACTATCCCAAGTTTACTGGGCTGCCATCGTGAGTCTGGGCAGATCTGGACCAATATCCTGGAGCCAATCTTCTTCCAGCTCCCACGCAGGTGCTGTAACTCGGGGGACCTGCCCCCCACTTACATCTTGGGGGGAAGTGACTTCCATCCCTCCGGCTCCAAGCATGGCCACAGCTATTCAACATATCCAAGTGACCCGCCAAAGGCCATTCATATGTTAAATGACCATGCCATGGATTAGCTGCAAGGCTGTGGCTGTACGAAACAACCCTGCATGCCCTGCTCCCTGTGTCCCTTCCCCCAACTCACACCTGTGGGGGAAGGGGTGAGGACATCTTATATGTCTCTCCAATATTTCCTAGACACCTTGAGTTCTGGGCCCCATTCCAAATCCCTTTTGGGGGGCCCCCTCTTGGCTGCACCCTGTATCAAAACAGCCCAAAAGAAGAGTTTAGATTGCTAACTTTAGTATCTGTAATAACTAAATTGACCAATGGTTCAATTTAATCCATTGGTAGTAGGTTGTCCATTTAATCAGTTAAACAAGGGCCAGCCAACTTTTCATTGCTTCTGGGGTTTTTTGCTAATTTTGTTTTCTTTTTTTTTTCTTTTTGCTATCTTGGTGTCCCTCTGTGGCTTTACTTGTGTCTTCTACTTTTCCTATCCCCCTTGAGTATTTCTTTCTCTCTCTCTAACCACTCTCTAAACCTTCACCTCTCTCCCTACTCCCTCTCTTTCTGTGTCTCAATCTCTTTCTCTCTGTTTCTCTTCTTCGTCTCTCTACGCCTCACTCTCTCTCCCCTGTTACTTTCTCTTTCTCCAACCCACTCTGAATCTATCCGTGTGTGTGTCTCAATCTTTCCCTCCCCCTCACGTCTCTCCCCTGCCTCTCTGTCCTTTCTCATCTCTGCTGTGGCCCCTGTTTGGCCCTTGGTCTCTGGCTGGTCCTTACAGCGTGAGCATCCTCCAAGTTCAGGGACATTTTCAGAGTACCAGTACTGGCTTGCCTCACACGGCAAGTTCAGGAAGTCATTTGTGAGTTCCAAATGGGTCATATGAGAGATGCAGACAGCCTTTACCTTCCTGTAGAGATAAACTATTTGTGCTAATATGTGGGGGAGAAAAAGGTGAAGAAAGAACAAAAGGAAAATAGTAAACTCTGCAAACACATAAACGGAAATATTTTAGAACATATAGAAAAGTCACATCATGAAATCTTAATCTTTGCTATGATTCAGACAGAATTTTTTAAAAGGTCAGTTACTAGGAAAGAGTCCATATATTTAAATGAGCAGTGATTCCGTATCAAAGGTATATAATTCATCCTTTCTTAAGGAAAGCATGGTATTTCTCTCTCAAAATACAAGGAAAACACTTTTTAAATATCTGTAAAATGATTCATTCAGGCCAAAGCTATAACTCAATTAAAGAAACTTAAAGAGGATCTGTCTTTTAAATCTTTTTTTAAAACTGCATCTGTCATTGTTCATCAAGACACTTGGAGATCTTGCAATAAAGATATCTAAAAAAAAAATAACTGTACCTCCCTAGAGGAAAAGAATGATACGGATGTCGCATCCTCACCCCACAACGAGACTGTTCCCCCCAAAACCCTCCAGCTTTCCCGCTGCTTCATATTCATTCATTAGTCTGAGGTTTCCTCCGTGTTTCGTTTACAAAGCTACTTAAACCCACGCACCCATTTAACATATTTATGACCCCAGTTTTCTTTCTGTTCTCTGAGACTGTACCGCAATTGTTCTCCGGGCCCAGGGACTGCGGAGAGCCTTCCCTGCTGAAAAGAGACAACATAAAGAAGGAAATGAATGTGTGCGGGTTGAATACCTTCAACAAAACGACTGGGTGCAGTTTGGCCCCTGCCCCTCCTCCCCCCGGGGTCACTTTAATTGAGTGGAGCCTCACCCTCTATTGAGTGTATGGGAGACTATTAACTCCTAACAACGCTCTGTCTCAGGTTATTTATTTATTGCTTAAATGATTTGTTATTGCTACTTGAATTTAATACACCCTCTGGGAACCAAGATGGCAGCATCATGTTACAGAAAAACTACAAGTTATTTTAAAACTGTAATTGACATTTTATGAGAGCCATAAAATCTTTCTGAACAAATAACTTACCATGAGTCAGAAACTTCAGCAGGAGATCTGTAGAATGGAGGGTCCAGGAGAACAGTACCGTACTTGTGTGTGTCTGTCTCCGTGTGAGCTGGAGAGGATGGGACACGGGCAAGCCGGGCAACAGCAGAGAAGCTCCAACGGATCCTTTTGCAGTGCTTCCACCCGTCTTGATTGAAGTCACCGCTTTTAAGTCAGCAGGATCTGGGAAATGGTGCACAGGATTCCCGGGAAGGATGAGCTGCATCCGATGAACACATTGCAGGTGCTCCCCATGGTCCTTCAGCTTTTCTGTTGAGTGAGGCCACTTCCCAGCCAGACAGCAGTGTGTTCTACCCTGACGGCGCAGCTTAGCTGAGGCTGCAGTTACCAGTTAGAATAACATCTTGGGCCACGAGCCCCATTCGTGTGTGGATTCTGTAGACCTTTGTAGTAGCTCTGGGAACCCATTATTCACAGCTTTGGACCATCCCTTTCCTAGTCCAGCAGAGCTTAGAATTTTCAACATTGCTTTGAGAAAATAGGGAAGATTTTGGCTATAAAATCCACAGTTCTAAAGGTGGGATGTGCCAATGTCCTATTTCATGGGTTGCTGAGTAGAGGGTAGTGTATCACCCAGATTCCCCTCCGGATGGATGTTCCTCTGGTTGTCCCGAGTGTTGGCCATAACAGTTATAGCTGCATTCCCAGGATTGCCTTTGGTAGGAAGGAGGTTACCATCTCCAAGTTATACCCCCTTCCTGAAACTAATCCAAACCCACTGAGGCTATATAAAAGTCCAGCTTTCTTGCCT
The DNA here is from genome assembly GCA_004027735.1 of Carollia perspicillata. Classification (NCBI taxonomy): domain Eukaryota; kingdom Metazoa; phylum Chordata; class Mammalia; order Chiroptera; family Phyllostomidae; genus Carollia; species Carollia perspicillata. Next base: position 15,358 of record PVKM010022456.1, read on the forward strand.
GGATCCTGGACAGCTCTGAACAACCATCAAAGTTCCAAAACTACCTGTAGGATCAGCTGGGGCCTTGGTGGCAACCACATCACAGTTCAACTTCTCCCTCTGTCCCCTCCTGCTTCCCTTGCCCACTTAGAGGTATTAATCCCGACAGCATTCCCCAATAAGCTTCCTGCATACTCAGAACCTGTTCCCAGGGGACCCCCAAGTGTTCACTTTGCCTTCATTGAAACTTTGAACCAAACTGACACCCTTAGAAATCACATACTTCCCCACCAGCCAACAGATCCCCAAAGTTATTTCATAAATCTCACAAGAATGTATTTATCCAGTTTCTAACCCATGTTCTCTCTGATCCTCTCCCTATTAGGTTCCAAATGCTCAGCTCTGAAACCCCCACCAGATCCTTCTGCTGGCTCCTACACTGCAGTCACATCTTTCTCTTGTTTGCACTTTGCCTTCCCCAGCTGGCTTTGACTGAGAGCCCCTGCCCTGTGTTGTGGTGATTTTATAACCAACGGTAAGAAGTTCCTCACAGTAGTTCCAGATGAGAGGAATTCAACGCCAATGTCAGTTAACTCAATGCTAGTTAAGTTAACCTACTTAATTCATGCTGGTCTCCCTTCCCCACTGAGCCCTCCACTTCTCCCGCCCTGCCAATATTTTGAGGCAAGCAGGCCAGACAAAGGAACATTAGGCACATTCACACAGTGACACACTACATGCTACTCATGACAGGAGAGTAGCCTTCACCTTCACATATTCACCTTTGGCTGAGGGTTAGTCTTTTAAAAGCATTAGCAGTGTGCTAGGCACTGCCCAGAACATGGCCTACAGAACTGAATAGAAGTTCAGAGCACACAAATAAGTAGCATGACAGAGGAACTTACATTAGGTGTGCTTCACTATACAGAAAAATACATACAAAGAGGAATAAGTTGTCTAAGATATTGACTTCCTCTCCCTCTCCAACGCTTGCACAGAAGCTGTCCAACTTCCTTCTCTGGGCTGCTGACTGTGATCACTCTTCTTCGAGACTGGGACGTGCTACATCCACAAAAGCCTGCTGCATTTCCAGAGAGCTCTCTCTCTAGTTATTTAAACGTTTTTTTTCAGGGATGTTTTAAAATGCACCTGAGATTTGTTTTAATCAGGTATGCTAAGACCTGCAGCTCCAGAAAGGATTGTCATGAAGAAATTAAGCCCTGGCCAGTTAGCTCAGGTAGTTAGAACGTCGACCCAATACACCAAGGTTTCAGGGTTGATCTCTTGTAGGGACACATACAAGAATCAACCAATGAATGCATAAATAAGTAGAACAACAAACTGATGTCTCTCTCTCTGCCTCTAAAAATCAAGAAATAGAAAATTTTTTTAGGGGTTTGGAACAGTGCTTGGCAAATAGACATTGCTCACTCACTATATAATAGTCATTAATATTTGAGGGCATAAAAAAGAAATTAAAACATTCTACTCACAGAGCTCGACAAACAGGAGGCATTGCACACACAAGGCCACATGGAAGAGCACCAGGGTCAGTCAGGGGGCAGAGGGAATGCGGACCCCAGGCGAGACCCTCTGTTGTGGTTTCCACAGAAAGGAACCCAGGAGGCAGGGTTAGCAGGTTTAGGGTTGGCCAGTTTGAACAACTTCACTGGGCTCCGGGGCTATATAGGTGCTATATTTGGATGTCTGGTACCTGGTCCTGGGGTGGTTAAGGAAGGTGGATAATGGTCCATAGTGTGAGAGCCCCCCCACAAAGGAAGTGGTTGGTTTGCATATGAAGGGCAAACTCACAGGTTATCTCTAGGAATTAGCCCTGCTGGGAGCAGTCTCTGCAGTGCCTCAGATGTCAAAGCACCAAATACAGAAAGTGGAAGAAGTGGTTATTACAAAGGGTGAGATAAAATTGCCTCCTTGTTGTCCTACCCAAAGGTTCCAGTGAGGCCTCTGGTGCTGTGCAGCGTTTATGTAGGATTTCCCTCAACAGCTCTCAGCTGTTTAAAGACAGCTCTTCCCCTCCTGGTTTTCATGACTGCAAACCACCTTCCCAACTCTTCTCACAGGAGACACTAATCTACCCTTTTCTTCTCCTGTGGCCTCTACATTACCCAGCACTCTAGTGACTTGTCAATGCATTTTGAGCATTTAGAGGTATATCAATATAAAACATTCCAAGAAGAATTGTTTGCTCAAGGGAAATATGGATTTGTAATGCTATAAATATTGAGAAATGTCTCACTATTGAGGTTCTTCATTGATTTGCTCTTAATCTATTTTTTGTCTATTCTTAACCTAGTAAGTTGATATTGGCCACCAACCATTCTCCTATTTGTACTTCTGTAACATTCAAACAAAAAGTAACAAAAATACATTTTTCTTTCATAGTCCCCTGCTCTTTTTACACATTTTACGCAAGTGAGTTATAATGCCTGTTCAATTCTACTCTTGTAAAATGATGGCTGCCACTTTGTTGTCTAGAAATCAACCATAAATCATTAAAGATCTGTGAACTGATGAAAACTCTAAGAAGTTTTGACTGAATGAAAGAACAAATTATAGAAAATCTGGTAACTTGCTTTTCATAGAAGCATGTGAGAAGTACAAAAAGGCGTGTCATCATATAAAGTTGATGAACAATGGTAAGAATTTACAACATTTATGTGTTATAATTTGCATTGGAGATCTCAAAGCACTTCAGGAAAAACAAATATAAATGGAAACCACTAGTAATAGAACTCATTTACCTTGAGGTAGAAACTGTTGGACTATTGCAAAGACATGTGCAATGCTGGGAAAAGAAAGGTAAGTAAGTCCCTTTCTTGACTTCTCCATTTGGCCAGCCAGACCCAAAGATGGTCAAGTCTTCAAAATTTCATGATCTTAGGGAATTTGGCAATCCTCCCTGAGTGATGAGGCTCGTGTCCCTCTCTCTGCACCTGAGGAAATAGAAGTGACACCAGTGACTTAGGAGGCTAAGTCTCCCCGGGTCTCTTGGAGACCTGCCACCATGCTGTGAAAGGAGGCCCAACAGCCTGCGGGGAGATTTGTATGGATCGAGATCTGAGATCTTAGCCTGAGCTCCCAGCCAAGAGCAGAACAACTGGGCAGTCACAGGAGTGAGCCATCTTAAAAGTGGATTCCCCAGCCCTAGCCAAGCCACTCTCTCTGACTCTGCTAGGAGCAGAGAGGAGACCAACCTAAACTGCAGATTCATGAGGAAAATAAATGACTTTTTGTTATGTTAAGCCACTAAGCCGTGGGATGGTTTGTTATATAATAATAGATAAATAATGTAAGGTCTATTGGTCCATGCGCCCTGTGGTGGGGGTGGGACAGAGAGTGGAAAGATGACTACTTAGCTCTGCTTGAGATGCTTGGGATGTTTGCAGATACACCCTGCAGAGTTGTGCAAACATCTCAAGCATCTCAAGCAGAGCTAAACACTAGGAAGAAGGAGCTCTGGCATTTGGGCTTCTGGTTGAAACTGAGGTCCTATTGGCCAAGCTTATAAGGGATCTTGAAATCCATCATCATTGGTTCCTGTTTGTACAGAAAGTGAGCTTGGGACCTGTCTACTCCCCCAAAGGACCACCCATAGTCATTCTTTCACTCTCTGCCCCACTCCCACCACAAGGTCCATGAACTAAGAAGCCCCATTACCTCTATCTCTTTACTTTTGGGAGGACCTCTCCCCTCCACATTCTTGACTGTGCTTCTCCATGCTGTCCTGGGGCAAAGGAGTCAGAAGTACTTCCTGGAACAGAAAGGGAACGACACTGAGATGGGAGAACACACACACACTAATAGTTTAATAATTTACCTGTCACATTTATATTTAGTTTGAGAAGTCACTGAGGAAAGAGAATGGCTACGAGAGAGAGAGTAGTGTTGATAATTATAGGAGTAAAAATACCCCCAAATCAAGAGCCAGATGACTTTAAATTATCATCCAGAAACTAAATATTTCTAAAAAAATTATGTAAACACACATATCACACATACACTATTGGAAATTATACAAAGACTAACCAACCCTAGGAGAGCAAAAGTAGCTCAAGTAACAAGATGGCCAATTAGATTTGTGAAAAGGAAAATATATGGACTGGGCATCAGGAGGTCAGGAGTCTCATCTTAGTTTTGCTGTTTTATCCTGGAAAAATAACAATCTATTTCACAGCTCAGTTTCCCATCAGCGAGAGGAAAGATCGAAGCAGAGCACCTTAAAGCTCCCTTCAGCCCCCCAATCCTGCGAGTCCTATACAAGTCATGCGAATACAGGCTGGCTCAATGAACAACCAAGCTATTTGCACAATGAGAAAATTAGTTGAAATTTTGGTGCAAATATTATAATTTTCTGCCACTCTGTGAAACGTGTCCAAAGGTTAAATTGAGCTCAAGTAATTTATGTAGCTCTAAGGTAGCCAAGAGTAAACAATGAGATATGGGAAAGGAATGGTGAACACACCGATGTTTTCTACGAAAACCTCTTGAATTATAATTAAAATAGACCATGACATGGCAGGCACCATTTGCCACAATCATTACCTCCTAGACGACATTCAGTCCAGTGGAAAAATACTCGTTTACATGTCTTTTGGCATGTGTGCGCATTCACACATGTGACCGTATTGTGAGATCTTGCTCAAGCAGATAGTTCACAGAGGACTTTGATTACATATATATTCCATCTACAGGTTATAAGGAAAATCCCAGTTGATTATACATAATGTCAGTTATTAAAGTGAGGACTATTATTCGCTTTCTTCTTTTGTCTAAGAATGTTTGTGCAACACACATAAGTGGGCAAAACCTCCGGGAAGACAGCTAGTTTTAAGAGTAAAATGTTGTGATGTCTGGGAGGCAGAAGGTGATTTATACAGCAAAACTACTGAGTGTGGATTTGGGAGGTAACTCTGCACTGCAGAACACAGCAGCCAAATTAGGCAGCTTTGGGAAAGGAGTGTTTTCTCTTCTCACACACACAAAGGCACCTGACAATGCTTTTCAGTCTTTTAGGCTAAAAAGACATCTTCAATTGAGATTTCATGGTTGAGGAACTTCATACTTTATGACAAAAAAAATAATGTGGAGGAACTAAATTTACCAGAGATCCAATGAAATAATCATTTCTTAAAAATTAAAAAGAGCTCGCAAGAATGATGTGTTTAGATTATATTGACAGCAGCATTGCTTATAGCAGTAAAACATTGGAAACTGTACAGATATTCATCAGAAGAGGATTGGTTAATTCAATTATGATCTGTCTCCACACTGGAATACTGTGTAGCCATCAGGAAGAATAAGGCTATTTTCTACATATACTCTCGAAGTGAAGAAAGCATGGTGTAGAAGAGCGTGGTTAAATATGCCAGGGCTTTTTGAATCTTTACTACCTGCCGGGTGCTGGAAAGATGTGCAGGGCAACCACTAACAGCAGCTGCCTCTGAGGTGTAGGAAGGAGTAGGTGCCGTAGCCTGGAGAGGCTGCGTCTTGATGTTCACCTTGCATTCTTATGTACCTTTGGACTCACGTATGTCTTATGAAGCTACAAGAGAGCATACTAAATAAAAGTGACACTGACACCAATTTATATGTGGAAGTCATAAAGGTGAGGCACGCTGAAGTTCCATACACTGCAAAACCTCTCTTCCTGTGCCCCCTTCTGCTTCTCCAATCTTCACTATTTTCATTCCTCAATTTTCTTTCGTTTAATTTATCCCCAATGGGATTAATTTGAAACACGCAATATAAAAAATAAAAATATAAAAATACTTCTCTGAAAACAAATAATGCAGAACAAAACAAAGACACAGGTATTTTCAGAGTTCAGACCGAGCTATATAAAGGTCAATTTGCATACACTCTATTTTAGGAAAAGATTCTGTAGTTAGAAAGATACTACTGTGCTGTCTCCACTGATATAGCTTTTATTTTTCTATAATTTTTAATGAAATGCTTACCTGGAAAGAAGGATGGGGTGTGCCTGGATGCAAGTGTGTACAACCATATCCATAAAATAGATATTTTCAAGAATGATGGGGAAGCAGCTGCCATATAAATATGATTTCTCTAATACTAGTGGCCTTGTATCAGGACTGAGGATATGAAGAGATTCATTTACTTATTTTTAATATAGTCAAAGTATTGTATGGTTGTTTTAGTCCATTTAAACTGCTATAACAAAAACACCACACACTAGGAGGCTTACAAACATCAGAAATTTCTCACAGCTCCAGAGGCTGGGAGGTCCAAGATGGCCGACAGATGTGGTGGCTGGTGAGGGCCTACTTGCTGGTTCACAGGCACCATCTTTTCGTTGTGTCTTCACATGGCAGATTGGGCTAGGGAGCCCTCTCACACCTCTTTTCTAAGGGTACTGATCCCATTCATGAGGGCCCTGCCTTCATGACCTTATCACCTCCCAAAGACTTCACATCCTAATACCACCATGTTGAGGGTTAGGATTTCAATGTATGAATTTGGC
>PVKM010022457.1:0-21822 GCA_004027735.1 Carollia perspicillata
GGCTGTTGTTAACAGGCCCGAGTCCGGTAAGCAGCATGTGTGTGTGCTGGGGGAGGGGCTTCCAGGAAGGACCACCGGTGACGGATTGAGAGAGGCCAGAGGGGAGGGAGGCTGGGAGACGGCGAAGCCACTCACCTGCCCCAGGTCCCAGAAGGCAAGTTAGGGGACACCAAGACAAGTTTTCATATGGTACTGAAGTTTCTAGTTCGACTTTTGAGGGGCTAGAAAAAGGCAAAGTAGTTGAAGCCCTTTTAAAACCCCTTAAAAAGTAGCAAAGCAATTTACTTTAGCAGTGCCTATTTTTGCCTGTTTGAGCCAGAATTTGATTGCCATGTATGGTTTAAGAAATAAGCCAAAGCATCCGTTTAAATAATCTCAGGTTTTGTGGGTAAAGTCCCACACTGTTCTTTTCCCTAGTGTTTTAGTATTGTTTTTTAAAAGAGCCTCACATTTTGTTTGAGACAAATTCAAAAACAAGATTGTTGTGAAATTGGTGTGGAGCCACACGACCGTGCATATTGTTGGGCATAAGCTGGATAGAGGGAAAATGAAGAAAAAAAGAAAAGAAAAGGAAAATTTGGGCTTACTTGAGTGATATTTTACAAGATGTTGGACCTAGAACCTTAGTAATTAAACTTGATAATTCTCCCCCTCCAGTCCTTTTTCCCTTTTTGATGAGGAACTGAGAGAAGTAAAAGAAAAAAATTTTAATTGGTTAAAAGACTATAAAGGTGTTATTATGATATTATTTTAACTGTAAAACTCCTTTCCGCACAGAATTTTTGTGTATATCATCTCCACTCTGCGGTGATGAAGGAACATGTCCCTTAGAATTAGGGAGAGTCTTCTGTTAACCACCAGGCCAGGTGCTCAGCCTCTGTAATCCAGTCTTTGCTTCCTTGTTTTCGCTGAAAATGTGACTTTTTAAAAAAATTAAATTGTAGTTTTTATTTTGCTCAGATAACAGAAGTAATATATGCTTGATATAAGACCAAAAAAAGTATATAAAAGTATATCTTTCTCAAATTCTAACCCCTTGAGATAATCAACATTATTAGGATACTTCTTCAACTTTTTATATATATACACACAAGTATATATGCACTTATATAGTTTTTTCTATGAAAAATAGAAACAGTCTATATATCAGGCTACAAGAATATTTTATTGAGGTACAATTGACATAACATCATGTAAATTTCAGGTGTACTGATTTTGTATGCTTCTATTTGTAGTAGTATTACAGCCATAGCATAAGCTAGCACGTTTTATGCCATATAATTATATTTTTTGTGGTGAGAATACTTAAAAATAGTCTCTTAGCAACTTTCAAGAATATAATACAGTGTTGTTAACTGTAATCACAATGCCATGCATCAGATCTCTAGAACTTATTCATATTCTAAATGCAAGTTTGCACCCCTTGACCTATATATACCTGTCCAATTTCCCACCTCCCAGCACACCCTCCCCCCCAACCACCATTCTACTTTCTGTTTCTGTGAGTTGAGCTTTTTTAGATTCCATCTGTGAGATCATACAGTGTTTATGTTTTTCTGTCTCATTTATTTCACTTAGCTTAATGCTCTCAAGATTCATCCATGTTGTCACAGATGACAGGGTTTCCTTTTTTCTCTTAGCCGAATAATATTTCATTGTGTATATATACCTCATCTTTATCCACTCATCTGTTGATAGACACTTGGGTTGTTCCCATGTCTTGGCTGTTGTAAATAATGCTAAAGTAAACATCAGGGTGCAGATATCTTTTGATATGCATGAGATTTTAAAAATAAAACATTATAAACATCCTCTCCAAATTAAAAAAACTAATTTATATCATGGCTGCTTAATTAACCAGACTGTTTCAAGTTTTGTGCTACTTCAACAGTTCTCTGAATATCCTTGTGTGTGAGCTTGACCACAGTACCATACCAAAGCTTTGCATTTCTGTCTGTCAGAGTCCCCAAAGTGGTATCACTTTCCAAAAGTCATAGTAATTCTTAGTTCAACTAACATGATTTGAAAGTATCTGTTTGCCCACATTCTTGGCAGCATAATTCATTTTAGAAGGATAAACTTTTTCATCTTTTTTTCCTGTTTTGTTTCAAATCATTTCTTTAGGGAGCACTTGTCACTATCTTTACCTTTTTAGATCCGAATTATTCATGCCCTGTCTTTTCCTTCATTTTCCAGTGGGTGTATGATTTGTCTTATAGAACTGGAGGAGAAAACCTTGAACCTAAGCTCAATGAGCTTAATCTTCTGTACTGAAAGAAAGCGAAAACACTTGACTTCTATTTATTATAAAGTAAATGTAGACCTTTCAATCCTATTTTTTTCTTCTAAAAGTATATTATTTAAGAATGGTCTCGGGGAATATAAATGTTTTAATGGGAAAAACAGAAACTTATTACATACAAAGATGGGAAATTTGAAAGGAGTTTTAAGCTTGCAAAGCTAGCTGGGTGTCCCTCTTGACTCCAAAAGTCTGAAGACAAAGATTCTTTGAGAGCATTATGTGTAAGTTATGCTGAATTACATCAAGAGGAAAAAGTGAATCACAGCAGATGGGAATTTAAACCTGGAACATCGTTGGAAGCCCCTGCCCTTGTTGCTTCTGCTTGTTTTTCTGGGAGGTGAGACTAGATTCCATTTCTCCTGTCCTTGTAGTTGCTGAGTTCATTATAAAATTATTTGTATATAACTCCAGCAGTACACTGGCTAATCGGAAACAGCTGTACAACTGGATTCATTTATATGAACAGAATAACTAAATCAATCAGCAAAATTTCTTGTGTTTGGGTAGGTTCGGGCCAACATTGTGTAGCCCAGAATAATAACAGTGCTTTGTAACTAACCTGACCCAGATGGCAAAGAGATCGTGTCTGGGCAGCAGAGGCTGGACCGAAAACTCAGAGCCCCTGTGAGTCCTTGATATCTGCCACAGTAAAGTGTAACCTGATTTTTAATGCTAGTGTTTTAAAAGATACAAAGCTTTATAAAGGGACATCTTGTTCAAAAAAGAACACAGGAGAATTGTATCCTCTGATGTCCAGGAGGCCGGGGTCCCCTGATGAGGCTGAGTTGTTGGGTCAGTGTCCCCTGAAAGATCGGTTTGTACGTTCTGCCAAGCTGCACAGGCTGAAAAAGCCAAGGTCCCCGTGCTGGGAAAGTGTCACAGGCAAGACAGACAAACTGACGTGTCTGACTAGAGGGAGCCGTGCTAAATCAGGGAGAGGACACAGGTTCCCAAGTGAGACTGAGGCTGAAGTCCTAACATAACATACCAAGAGGAATTCCTCAGAATGTGTGTTCTTGGGCAAAACCCAGAGGTCCACGAGAGTGGAGTGAGTTTGCAGAATGCCGCCCTATATTTGTGTGGTTCTTACAGTCTGTCTTAATGGAGACCTCAGTACAGTAAGATGTGGGGTCTGAGTCAAACAGAAACATCTTTAGACCCTGATTCTCTCTGTGCGACGCAGTTTTGAGGAACCCTGAACTCTCTACCACTTAAAAACACAGGTCACCCTCAAGACCAGAATTCCACTGGCCAGAGTCCTAAGGCTGGATTGGGCTCTGGGTGCCTGGTTGGCCTGCTGTGGAGCTAACCTTGACAGGGAGCCGCTCGCTGCATTAGGTTTATCCCATGAGTGGCAGAGCGAGGGAAAGACTGCCAGGGGGAATTGGCAGCTTTCCTCTTGCTACATTCCAGAGTTTTGGCATTGGAATTTGCAAACACATCTCGGGGCCCCATATGCTGTTGCCTGAGTGCATGTGATCCCTCTGCCCTGGTTTTACTCTGTCCCTGGTTTTGGATGTGCAGATAGTGTAGACTTTTGAAAATTAAATCACTTCCAGGTTAAGACCTGATGTCATCCAGCTCATTTACTTCATTCCTTTGGCACTGAATCTGCTAAAGGCAAAGTGAGTGGTAAAGGTAAAGGGAAAAGACTGGTGGCCTGGGAGTTTGACACTTGTATTCCAAGCCCAGCTTTGTTGCCTAGTGGTCATGTGACCTTGACAACAATAAGCAGTATGAAAAAACAGAGCAATCTGTAAGAATGGGGAGAAGATTGAGGCCAGCGATGCCAGTGATGGGACCGACTTAACATCTCTGATGTAGACAGTGCCTGGTAGACAGTGTAACTGTGAACGTTTTAGTTATTTATTTAAAATCCTCACCCGAGGATATGTTTACTGATTTGAGAGAGAAACGAAGGGAGAGAGAAACACTGATTCGAGAGCGAAACATCAGTGTGAGAAACATGGATAGGTTGCCTCCCTCACATGTCCCGACCAGGGATCAAACCCACAACCTGAGTCTGTGCCCTGACTGGGGATTGAACCTGCGACCTTTTTTGGTTTATGTGAGGATGCTCTAACCAGCTGAGCCACCTGGCCAGGGCAACAGTTAACATTTTAACTTACCAGTCAGAAACTTAATGAGTCTGAAATGTTACTTCTGCCCTTTTTTGACTAAATATTTGGTAAATAAGGTAGAGAAGTATGTCTATCACATTTCTTAGTTAGCTAAAGTAATATATGTGTGCTATGTGTAATATATAAATACGAAATTACACTTCAGCGAACTCATCGAGTTCTTCATTTGTCTTTGAATCTCACTGCATACTTGCTGGAAAAGAACATGAACTCTTACCCTGAGATTTTCCTCGTGATGTTATTTGTGGGAGTGGGGCAGGAGCTAGCTGAGTCCAGGTCTGTCTGCAGTTCTGGTCGTATTCACATGCAGTGAAAATCACACTGCGTCACTCTATGCACACACACATTATAGTCACCTTATTCTCTATTAGTGTGTACATGGTCACTTGAAGCCACCTGTCCTCTCCATCTACCACACATAGGAGCGCATGTGCACACACGTGCACACATACATCATTGGCTAACTCTTTTTAAAGAGCACTTCAGATATAACCAGGTCCGAGCTCCCTTGGGGAAATGCGTGTATTGCTGTAGTTTTATATTCATCAGCCTTTGCAGTTTCTTAGAAGGCAGAGGTCATTGCTCTCTATAGTGCTCTGCGTGCAGCCTCAGACAAAACACCATATGCCGGGGGCTGTGGGTGCGTGCTCACCAGCATAGTGAGCATAGGATGCTCACCATGATGGTGATTCCTGGGAGTGGATGGAAGTACCAGTGGGACTTCCGTTGGGAGTTCTACCATGACTGTTGATTGGTGCTTGTGGCCATTACTGGTTGAGGCTCTTGGTTGTATTTCTCACCCCTGGTCTGAGGAACAATAATACGTTGCTGTTTGGGCTCAGAGGCAGATCGTTTAGGATGGCATCCAAGAAACCGTGCATTGCTCTTGCTTCTCGAGATTGGTGCTAATGTTAAAGAGCCTCTAGTTGTGCACAGAAACCTCCTGGGCCAATACACTGGTCAGTGACTCTGAACTAAATGCTCTGAACTAAGTCTGTATAGCAGCTCCATGAGGCAGGCTCTGTTATCTCTATTTTAGAGATGGGGAATTCGGGTTAGTCACCTTGCCCGAGTTCACGCAGCTGACTTGACCCAGTCGAGATGCAGTCCAGGTCAGGTGGCTTCAGAGCTCACTCTGAACCCTGATGCCCACCCTGCTTTTTTTCCAGGAAGGGACATCCAATTGTAGAGAACCTAGGTGACCCCAACTGTTTTCAAGCAGATAATTGACCACTGGTGCAGTGTTCTGGGGAGTAACCTAGGCTTTCTGTTCCTGTTTTTCCTGCACGATTCTGGGTTAAGGTCACCAACCCACTGCAAAAAGGACAGCCGGAAATAATCAGCCAGCTGCTGACCCATCAGCCGAAGGGCCTGCTCTTTGCATCTGAATCACCCACTTGAGCACCTGACACTCATGACACACATACATTGTAAATGACCGTCTGAGATGTCAGCGGTCTCTAATGAGGAAAAAAAGTTCCCTCAAGTGTCAAAAATGCTGCCTGGTTAAGACAGGTGTCAGTGACTAGGATCACATTATGTTCTCAAGAATAAAAGAATCATTTCAGGGGAAAGGGGGAAGGGGTCACAGGAACAAGTATAAAGGACACAAGGACAAAAACTAAAGGGGGGTGGAAATGGGAGGGAGGTGGGGAGCACTGGTGGGGGTGGGCTGGGATGGGAGTAAGGGACAGCAAACTGTACTTGAACAACAACTAAAATAAAAAATTTAAAAAAAAGAATAAATGAGTCAGTTATATTTAGCCAGTGGGGAAAGACTATAAACTCAGTTATAAAATGTAGAACTTTTCATAAAATCCCAGGACATTAGAGTTGGGAAGCAAAGTGAAAATGGAGGTAGTTTCACAGGTGAAGACACAGAATCGCAGAGAAGTGGGATGACTCTCCCAAGGCCAACTGCGATTTGGTAACAGTTGAGGCGAGAGCCCAGGCCTGCTGAGTTCCAGTTCAGTTCTCTTTCCCTTGCTTGAGTTGGCATAAATTATTCTATGAATGCTTTTGTTATTAAATTATGGGTGAAGCCCTAGCCAGGTGGCTCAACTGATTGGAGTGTCGTCCCATACACCAAAAGGTGGCAGGTTCGATTCCTGGTCGGGGTACATAAGGGAGGCAACAGATCTATGTCTCTCTCTGACATCACCGTTTTCTCTGACTTTCTCTCTCCCCCTTCCTCTTTCTCTAAAAATCAATAAGCATATCCCCAGGTGAGGATAAAAAGAAAAATTACAGGCGAAGCATAGAATGGTCTGTTTCCTTACTGGACAGGACCAGGTTAACTTGGCCCTAAAGATGCGAGAGATGCAGCTGGACACCTCCTTCCCGGAGAGCACACAGGAAGCCCAGGAGAGGACAAGGCCAGGCAGTGTTCACGGCACCTGTCCCCATGGAGTTCACAGCGCCGAGCCTCTGCTTCCTCGACAGACCTGAGTGGACAGCAGACACCTGTCCCCAGTACTCTCTGCTTAAGTCATTTGTTTTGGAGGGGAAGGAATCAAACTAACTCAGTTTATAGCAGAGTTCAGTGAGGGGGATGAGGGAGAAGAGGGAAATGGCCACTTCATTTCTGTAAAGAAAAATGTTTCTCAAAACCCTGCTGCTTAGAGTAATTGTCAGGCAGCCAGGCCTCAGCCAGGCTTTGGCCATGTCGGTGTTCGGGATGCCTGCAAGCCGCAGGGCTCCGGCTGGACTGCTGGGATGGAGGAGGCTAAGTCCCTCCCGGGAGAGGCCCAGGCAGCCTGTGGAGACTTCCCCGGGGAGCTCTTCCTCACCATGGCCATGTGGACAGGACTGCCAGTGTCTGGGGTCAACACAGGACTCACCTGGGGGCAGTGCAGACATTCCTGCCGACAAGGCAACTACAGGTACCTTATACCTGCAGAACAATGGACCGGGATCCCCACAAACATGAATGGAAAAGAAGTCACTTTTTATCAGATAGAGACAGGAACCGAGGGTGGGAAGAGCATCCAGAGCCTTTTTCCCCACCTTTGGGCTATGCTGCCACCAGGCGGGCTCAAAGGGGCCTGTAACGTATCACTGGCTAGGGCTGATTTCACCTTGGTCCTGTGTGATTCCACCCACAGCATTTCGGGGGACTTGAAACTGCAAGGGCAGAGGAGAAACTTGAGGGCCGTCACCTGCAACCCCTGCAGGGACCTTGACTCGAAGTCCCCCACAGCACCCTGCCTGGTGGGCCACCAAGGTAGTAGGGGGCTTTATTCCTTCCCATCCTTCAGGCCCCGCAGTACTGTCCGCCCCCATGTGATTTCTCCCCAGGCACTTTATCTGGCTGTCTTTTCAAGCCCAGGGACAGACAGTCAACAAGTTCACAGGATAGCGGAAGGTAGAACAAAACCAACTTGGTTCTTAAGGCCGATCTGATCTGGGAAGATTTCAGGGAGGTGCACTATTCACCAAGCCCAAAGGGCCTTTCCAACCTCAATTCCACAGTCACTGTTCTTGGTCAGAGGGCAAGAGGAACTCTCGTTCTCGTGTGACACAGAACTCTCTTAGAATTAAGCAAAGAACCACAGGCAGAGCTAGGATTCAAATGTCAAAGTTTCTGATTCCCCAGTCAGTGGTCTTGCTGCCTGTGCATGATTAGAATGACAGTTTTGGTGACACCTCCTGTCTTCGAGAGTGCGATTCTAGTGTCAGCCAGCCTCCTGTGATACCTCCTTGGCACATGCAGGCTACTGTCCCGTTGCTGCCCCTCGCCTTCCTTAAGCCTGGATGATACAGCAAGTGACTCTGGTGTTCCCTCTGAGTGGTCGGGGAGTAGGGAGGCTCCTGCTGTGGGCAGGCTCCAGGCTGCTGGTGCAAATGGGCGTCACCTTCTCCTGAACTTACGGTCTCACTGCGGTGTAAAGTTATGAACCCTCACGAAACCAGTAGTGACCTACTTCCTTGGAGGAACTAGAGGGCAGGGTGTGCAGTAACTAACCCTATTGCATAAGTCAACACAGCGAGTTCCTCCTTTTCTCCCCTTGAGGTACATCGGAAGGACCCAAGGCTGAAGAACTGCACGAATAAACTCAGACCTACACCGGCCGTGTAGATTCTGGGGTCTGGGGAAACAGGCTTATGGGTGGGTCCCTTTAGTTCTTTCCTGAGCCAAAATATTTTTAAGAGAGAAAATTTAAATTTAAGAGGCTGCAAGTTGTTTAGGGTTAAAACAAAACAACAACAAAAATAAGCATGCTCAGAGTAGTCCTTTTTCTACGCTTGAATGACAGATGCAAAGGGGAAACAGCATCTGGGCTATATTTGAAAAGGAATCTCTGTGAATAGTGAGTACACCATATAAAGAAGCATTGTCTAAACCAACATTTTAAAACCTTTTTTGACTTTGACCATGACCCACAGAAATATATTTTTCATTGAGATCCAGTACAGGTAGATAGAGAATAGAAACGAAAGTTTTATAAAGCAATTCCCGTTCTTATCAAATGCAGTACATTTATTATTATACATGGTTTTTAAAAGGAGATAGTTGCAACCCACTGAATTGATTTGACTGTTAGAGAATAGGCAGCAACTTGCAGTTTGAAAACTGCTGATTAACATATTGCGCTGGCAAAAAGTCCATTTAGTTTTTTCTGTAAAGTAAAAGACACATTTTTCATTTTTACCAATAACTTTATTGATTTGGATATTGTGAGTATGTTGGCTATCTCCTGCTATTGGCTTCTAGTAGGTAGAGGCCAGGGGTGCTGCTAAACATCTTCCAATTCATAAGACAGCCCCACAGCAAAGAATTATTTGGCCAAAATGTCAATAGCACCAAGAAACTTTGCAAACTATTTTGACATGTTCTCTCAGTCACAGCACCTTCTCCATACACTGCACAAATCTTGTTTTGCATTTCAGTTGTGTTTTTACCTTTCTTGAAAAAATAAAGCATTATATACCAAAAAATGTTACATATATTCTTCCATCTTCAATATTAAAATAGCTGCACAAAAATTCACCAATTTTGATGTTTTTTTAAAAATGAATGTTGATGTGACAGCTGTCACAATGCAATTTAGGAAAGTTGTTTCAAGTGAAGTTAAGACAACTAAGCACTGCTACAGCCATCATACAGAAAAAATTAAATGAAATTTTTTAGCTAAGAAATATGTCAGGCACGTAGAAACCAGTCTGCAGGAGATCCAGTAACACAGGGTTCATGGTCCTGGAAGAGGTTCTCTTCACTCGTCCAATCACTAAAAGTCGATGGAGTGGTGACGGAGGACCAAGGGGAGGAGGACCAAGGAGGGAGGAAGAGGTCATGGCTGGTGGAGAGATTCGGAGGCTAAGTTTTAATCCTGCTCATACAGAAAACATTTGGGTGTCCATGATGCACTGTCCAGGCATGAATAAGACACAGGCCCTGCTCCTAGTGCAAGGGTGCTCACAGTTGACTGAGTGTGCAGTGACTCCATCCAACACTGTTTATAGTGAGATGGAAGCGTAAACAGATGACATTGAGAACCTGAGGTCCTCTGAGATCCCTGGAAGGAGGCACCGTGTTTTAGGGTTATATTCAGTGTTACATCCCTATTTCTCTGTCCCGTATATAATAAATATTCAATAAACACTTACTGAAAGACCATGTTATCTGATTAACACTTACAACTAGACTAGTAAGAATCCTAATTAAACCACTTTTTGAAGGGCACTTTAACACACCTGATTTATCATGTAGCACAAGAAGGGACAAAACAGATAAGGAAGACCCCCACCAGTTCAGGTTATGTAACAATTGCTAAACCCATCTGGGTTTCAGGTCCTCTGCAAAGCAAGCCTTTAGGAAGTTGAGGTTCGTCAGGTTTGACCTGTAAGTCAGCCTTGGGACAAGTTGCTCTGGCACTTTGCTTGGAGGTGAGAAGTCCAAGTGGCGTGGGGTGAGCTGGCCCTGGCCCAGCAGGGAACACGAGCTTGCATTCTGCCTTGCCTCCGCTGTGCTCAGTTTACCCTCCCGGGTCAGGCAGTTCAAGATGATGTGATTCAAGTTCTGGGTTGGGAGATTGCTCTAGAGAGGAGGGTGCTTGTAGACCACTCTCCGTTGGATCCTAAATGGAGCGTTTGTTTCAAGTTCTGGGCCAACTCTGCCCTAACAGGGCATCGAGGCTGAGAAATGAGTGGTCTGGGGCCATGGAGACCTGGCGTGGGTCCCAGTGTGAAGTGAGAGTAGCCCCGCTGCAGCCCCTAGCCAGGTTTCCTGTGCACGTCTGGCTCTGAGTGCTGGACTTCAGCACCAAGGCCTGTCGGTCCAGATCCCAACTTGCCATCCTGCTGCTAAACTAACTTAGCTACAGGTCCCTTCAAGCAGTTTTGGGGCTGGGAGGGGGAGATGGATTGGGAGGGAGAGTAGGGGAAGCAGGTGTTTGCAAAGAGAAAAGGGAAAGACAATGTATAACTTGAGAAAAATAGGATGGTTTTCCAAAGAAGAAGGTCGTGTCACTTCAAGACTAGTACTAAGGAGACACACCTAAAAGTGGACACATTTAACCTCAAGATGATGACTGTGCACTTTAGACATTTGTTCAACCCCAAAGAAAATAGCTAGGGACAACTGGGGACAGAGGATAATTTACACTCTTTAAAAGGTCCCCTGGGTTCCAGCCACAAAGGTAGCCCTTCGGCTCTGAGGCCTGGACATGGGCATTGGGACCTCGGCTGTGTGGATGGTGGGCCCACCCAGCTGATCCTGTCTGTGCTTAATCATTTGCTTAGTTGTTTACGCCTACTTAAGATAAAGGACACTGTTGAGTAAGACCAAATATAAGTGCCAATAAGCATTTAAAATAAGAGAGGCAGGCAAGGAGCCCCAGGTTCCAGCTACAGCTCTGTCACTGTGTGACCTTGGGCCTCAGTTTCCTCATCTATAAAATTGGTGGGATTGGAGATGTTCCCTCTGATCTCCCTCCGCTCAGACAACCCTGTGGCTCTCTTTTCAGCCGCAGAAACATTTTTCTGGCAGGAAAGGGAGGCTGCCCAGAGCTTCTCACTCAGGCAGCCAGTGAGCACATTCTTTCCTGTGCCCACATATGGAAGCAATTTCTGGATTATCCAAGGCACTTGTGCTGCTGAGCTCAACCGAATAGAGGAGCTCAGTGGTGGAAAGTGGAAAAAGACAAAAAATTGCATACATTTTCTTACCACCGTGCACTTTCAGATCTGGAATTCTCGGTGCAGTCTGCCTTTCCACGCTGTCTCAGGGGTGAGCCAGTGGGTTAGGGGAGTTCACAGGTAGAATCCTGATCAGAGCAAAACTTATGTTGTATTGAGTGTTGAGCTCACTGCATTTCCACCGAGGCCAAAGGCCTCTCTGCCTTTCTCCCCTGGAAGCGTTAAGGGTGGGGCTGGGGAGGAACCTGAATTCCTGAGTTTTAGTCCCACATTTATTGTTATCTCTCTCTCTGGTCTGTTAAAATGAGGACTATTAATGGCTGCCTTTAGTTGAAAGTTGAATTGGGAAACATTAGCCACGTGCTTTGAAGGGGAAAATGTTTTATTAGTTCCTTCTCTGCCAAGGTAACCCTTTACTCATGTTCCTCTTCTGAACTCCTGGAGGGGTTTGGTAGTGGTTGAGCCATAAGTCTTGTGAACTGGAGACATTTACTCCGAAATGCAGGTCAGGGGAATGACTTTTTCTGGAGCACAACATCATTCACAAAGCCTCAGATGAGGCTTTGGTTCCCATCAGGGGTCCTAGAGCCCGATTTCCTCCATCCCTCTCCTCTCTCCTGACCTTAGTTCTGGGAAAAGGAGGTTACTGAAAAGGGTGTGTTTAAAGGGAACTGTTTTTTGTTCCCCTTTCAGCCAGTCTCTAACTTCTCCACTCCCTAACCACCCCCCCAACATTAAAATTTAAAAATTAATTTTAAAGCACAGATATTCTTCCTAGAAATGGAATCTGAGCAATTAGGGATCTATACATATTTACCAATGCTTATTAAAACTGTTTAATCAGTGTTCTCATGGATTCGGAGTATCCCTTTCCAATACTTTCCGGAAAAATATCTGTCAAAATCAAGACAGGAGGCTGATACATGCCCAAAGAGTTTTTAGCCGGAACCACATTCTTTTTTTGTTTTGTTGCTGGGTCTCCAGTGCAGACGCTTTGGTCAAAAAGGCCCTCTTACTCCCTTCAGAGAGAATGTGTTTACAGTGCTGGTTTGCTTCATCTGGGGTTGCTGCTGTTGAGGGCTAGAAATCAAAAGATGTAAAGATAGAAACACTCAGCGGAACCTCACATGTGTGGTCACCCTACTTCAGAACCCTCAGATGAGCTCCGCTTGGCTGTGAGTATGGTTGTAATTCCATGCATAGATTTTCCTCCTATGGCTTCTGGCCTATTTTAAAGCAGCTCAACTTTGCCCCGCTATAGAACCATAATCAGGAATGTTTATGTTAAGTCCCATCTTCGTGGAACTCCATGTTAGACTCTCTTCAGCGTTTGTCAAAGAAAGTTCCACCAACCCACCTCCTATCTGCTAGGTGTGAACAGTCTGAAATAGCAATCCCAGAGAAGAGTCACTGAACGCAGGCCTGTTCCTGCCATGGTATCTACAGCGTGAACTTGGGGCCCCGCAAGGTGCTCGGTGCCAGCCAGGGCGAGGCAGCTCCCTGCTCTGCTGAGAAGATGAAGACCGTTCACTCCATCTGTTCTCCCTCCAGGGCCTCTCCACCGAGTCCTGGGCAGGCAGCATATCCTGCCTCTGGTCTCTAATGCAGCTGCAGCCACACCCACCCAGACACCAGACACCCGGCTCCAACTGACCAATCAGGGTGAACCCCCCTTTCTAAGGCGGTCACCACCAAACTTCCTCACCCCTCCGCAGCCTCCTCTTGCTTCATCTGTTCACTCAGCAAACACTTAAATGCTCACTGTTGAGAGTTGCTTGTGTTCTAAAAGGGAGAAAGAGATAGTAAACAAGCAAATGAATAACTACTTAGACAAATTACTTCATACTTACTTAATACTTAGATTAATTACTTAGATGATTAACAGTGATAAGGGCCAAGGAAAAGGCTGACAGGATGATGGGATGAGATGATGGGGATACTACTTGAGATACAGCTGTGAAGGAAAACTTTTGAGAGTCGAGGTATAAATGACAAGGAGCCAGGCAGGAAATGTTGAGGGAGCAGCTTGTATCAGTCAAGGGGATTATCAAATGGGAAGGCCCCAAGGGGGGAATAATCTGGACAAATCTCGGAAAAGAAAGAGGGAGAGTGTGGCTGGGAGGAAAAGGGTGAAAAACAAAGTCAGAGATCTAGGCTAGGGCCCAGGGCCCTGTAAGGACTTTAATAGGGATGTCCAGCCAGTGGACATCATCCGACGTGTGTGTTCATCAAATCACTTGCTTCCATCCCACCTCTGCCTGGCTCTGAGCTCATGGCCTCAGCCCTAACTCACACCTGCTTGTCCCATCAGGTTACCCCCAGCTCTGCCTGCCGCACCCTGACCCTCCCATTCTGGTTGCCCAAGTTCAGGTCCGTCACTTGGGCAGCCAGGCCCAGGGGTTCAAAGGATGGGTGAATCCGTCTGCCCTGAGCCTGCCTGCAGCACTAGACAGAGAAGAGAGCGAGGTGCTTACTGGGCTGTGAGCTTTGGGCAGGGTCCTCACCCTCCCGACTTCAGTTCCCACCTCTGTTCCGGCGTTCTCCGGCTGTAAGCTTCAGCGATCCGTGCCAAAATCACAGCAACACGGTCACTCGCTCTGCACCCTTACTCCTCCATGAGATTGGTGCCACTGCCCTCTCTCTTTCACAGTGTAGGAGACTGAGGTACAGAGAGGTTAAGTAACTCGTGCAGAGCCTCCAACTAGAACATGCTTGAGCCAGGATTCAAAGCAGACAGTCTGACAGCCTCATACTCCAAATCACTATATTCTGCTGTGACACGGCCTGTTGTTTTTTTGTTTTTTGTTTTGTTTGCCTCAGCCTTCATAGTCCTAAATGAGGTTCTTTTCCAGATTGCTCAGCCCAGAGTGCAGCCCTCATCAGGGGCCCGGATGCCCCTATTGTCACACTCTGCCTCAAGCAGCCAGCAGGCCAAATAAGTGCTCCAAGCCAGAAGGGCATCTCCAACATCAGCTAAGCAAGGGCTGACTGTCCCCGCTCAGGACAAGTCCCACAGTCCTTTTCTAATCCACATGGGAGAACCTGTGCTCTGGGAATATCCACTCCCTGACAAACAAAAGTAACAACAGTAGGAGCAAATGTTTATGGAGCACTTCCTGTGTACCTGTATCTCTTTTT
Organism: Carollia perspicillata; assembly: GCA_004027735.1. Taxonomy (NCBI): domain Eukaryota; kingdom Metazoa; phylum Chordata; class Mammalia; order Chiroptera; family Phyllostomidae; genus Carollia; species Carollia perspicillata. The sequence goes on from PVKM010022457.1 coordinate 14,719, forward strand.
ATTACTTTTATTTTACCAGTGAAGAAACCGAAGCACAGAAAGTTTAGGTAGGCAGCCAGCTGAAGGTCATAGAGCTAGTAAATGGCAGAAGCGGGATTTGAACCCAGGCAGGCCGGCTCCAGACACGACTTAGCGTACACGTCTTTATACTGCAGAAGAATTCCACTCCTGTGGTTTCCATGTGTAGTTCACGTTCTAATCCTTGTAGCCACAGGGTGGTCTGATTTTACTAACACAGGATAAACCTGTAAATATTTGAAGACAATTATCACATCTATCTTGGTTCCAAATGATCACACCAACCTCTCAGGGAGCAGTTCCATCCTAGGTCTCCCAGTTCCTCCCAGAAAAGCACAAAGAGTGCTTTATCATTTTCCATCCAAATCCAGACACTTGTGAGAGGTAAGGGAGCACTATTAACAATTATGCTGGGACAACGGGCATAAATAGAGACCATCCTGGGCTAACCAGACTGTGGTTCGCCCTGCCCCCAGGCCATGGTAGAAATACGAGCTGCTCAAAATGCCTTCTGAAGGCCATGGCCAAGTGGATTATGGGGAAGTCGAGCTAACTCTGCACAGTTTCTCTCTTTTTTAAAAGAATTTATTTATTTATTTTCATTGTTTATTATTTTTTATTTTTTAGAAGATCTTATTTGTTTACTTTTGGAGAGAGGGGAAGGTAGGGAGAAAGAGACAGAGAAACATCAATGTGAGAGAGACACATCAATCAGTTGCCTCTCACACGCCCCCAACTGGGGACCTAGCCACAGCGCACATATGTGCCCTGACTGGGAACCGAACTTTCACTTTGTGGGAGGACGCCCAGTTCACTGAGCCGTGCCCATCAGGGCTCTACACAGATTCTTACTGGATGACAATTAGGTTTTAGGAGTCTGCCATTAGTCCAACTTCTTGTGGTGGAAAAATGCTGGACGTATAGTGGAGTCCCGCAATTGCTAACGTGACCTTGGATGGAGTCACCTCCCATCCCGAGTTCTCAGTTTTCTCGTCTGTGAAACAGGAGTTGATAGTCTGGAAGTCCCTTCCAGTTCTCAAGCCCTGATCCCGTGTCAGCCTCCCTGACGCGAGCTGCAGTCTACACCCTCGCTGTCAAGCCGTGGACATGGAAGTTGGAATTTTTCTCTTTTTAAAATTATTATTATTTTTTAAAATCCGCACCTGAGGATATGTTTTTTATTTTAGAGAGAGAGGGAGGGGGAGAGAGAGAGAGAGAAGCATCAGGATGAGAGAAACATCAACCGGTTGCCTCCTATATGCACACCGACCAGGAATCAAATCGCAGCCTCGGTATGTGGCCTGACCCCCAACTTTCGGTGTATGGGACGGTGCTCCCACCAACTGAGCCACCTGGCCAGGGCTAGAAGTTGGAATTTTTAATCCATTTTTCGTGTTTAGCATTATGTGCGAAACCCTAGAGGTCAATTTTCAGAGTGCCAGCGAGAGCCCCTGATTTAGCCTGCTCTCAGGGTGTCTGTGAGATTGTGCTGAGCTCGAAGTATCTTCTTTAAATAATGCGTTTCCTCTGACACAGCCGCGGATTTTGTCAATATAAACACAGGAAACAGCCCGACTTATTGAGAAATTTCTTTTATAATAGTTCCTAAAACCTATATCTTTGAAATAATTTCGAAGTGTTTTCACACACTCTGTCTCACTAGATCCTCAGTGTGGCCGTGGAAGGGGGTCATTATCTCTGTTTTCCAGACATTGAGACCGAGGCTCAGAGGGAGGACATGGAGTGCAGAGGGCACATGACCAGTCCACGGTCCGGTGGGACGGCAGCTCGAGTTCACGTCTGCAGGGTCCTGTTCCGACAGTCTTTGTGCTGCACGGGTAGTCTTCAGGTTGTCTGAGTTCTTTCAGCAGGTGCCTCGTTTTTTCAAACAGAAGCAGAACTCTTCCTGGTGAAGCAGGGTATACCTGCCTTCTGCAGTGCTCTGTGAAAGGCTCTGTAAAACCCACCGCCCCTCCACCTCCGGCAGCACATGGTGTGAACAACTCTACACTCCTCTAAGGTGGCTCATGCTGTTTTGCCCATTTTAAGGATACAGGATGCTTATGGGATTCTGCACAATTCCATTCTCTGTGCGCTTGTTGCATTTAATGAACTTCACTGTGATTCTAAGCCCCTTGGTCAAACTATCACAGGGCTTGTGTGAGTGGCATGCGCATGATCTTTGCTTGTCTCCTGCCTTCTCCTTTCTCTCCCCTAACCCTTGAGGCTCAGCTATGACCCTGTCCAGCCTGTTTTCCCATCTTGCCCAGTTCCATCCTTACCATTACCAGAACCGTGTCTTCTTTCTGGATATTTCTTTGCTGCCTTCATCATTCATGCACCCACCCAATAAACACTTCTTAAATACCTACCGAATAAAACTATGTGAAAGGACCCAGCCTGGCCACTAGCATAGAAGGAGCATGAGTCCCCATCCCCCTACAAAGCACAGCACCCCTTTATTCCGTTGTGTCTGAGGTGATCGACTTCACCAAGATAATCTCCCAGGTTCTTCTATGGCAAAAGCCTCTTGCTATTGTGCCAGCCTGTTCTCTTTCCTGGAAGGTAAACACGGGTGCTTGGCTCGCGCTCACGGCCTGTGTGTCCTGACCTCTCCCCAGAGTTGAAGCATAGCCTATGCCTCCACCAGAGGCTGCTCTGCGGAGGAAGAAAAGTTAGAGAACAAGTTCTCCATTCTTTCTGGGCCTGCTGTGTCTTAGAGAGCAGCCAACTGGCATCTATTCAAAGAGCACCCTTATCTAGGGAAGAAAAAATGAATGGGAAATATTTCCCATTTTTTAAAGTCTAGAGTTTGCTCTCGCTCTCTCTCAGCAGTTTAAAAGGGGTTCATGCTCAGTTTCACCAACTGCCGGGACACTGACGTTTATGCTTCAGGTTCTGTTTCTCCCACTTAGTATGTGCAGCTTTCAGACACTGGGAACTGATTCTTCTCTTCCTAAACGTGCAGCATTCATGCTGCCAGATTTTTCCTAAACCCATTCTTTACTTTAATCTCCATCACATACAATTTACTAATTGGAGATAATTTTAGAAGACATGATATATTCCAAAAAATACACTGATAATTTTACCTATAAGAGATCACTCAAAAAATTCAAAGCGTTAGTCCAGTATAAACTGTTAGGAAATATTCTTGGCATTCTGTTTTTTTATTTTTACCAAAGACAGATATTTTGCTTAGATCATAGTTCTTATATAATGATTCTTTTCCTTTCCGAAAGAGCAGCAATTATTAGAAGTAGCAATCCAAAGTTTCACCAAGGCACTATAAATTTAGCAGCCTTTCTCCTCATTCTGCAAATGTGCATGGGTTTTTAAAATAGTTTAGCCATATCCTGGATCATGTAACAGTGTGTCAGCTGTCTCCATGGAACATCGATACTGTGTGTGTGTGTGTGTGTGTGTGTGAGATTGAGTGGCTGGGCTAAGGCATGGGAAGCTGTTTGTTTCTACCAGTCGTGTTAGTCTACTAGTCAAACTTGGCCATTCAATTCTTAAGGGAAGTTTTCACACAGAACTGAATATTTGATGGACGACCCACCTAAGCCAGAGGCCCCCACAGTGTTGGCTCCGTGAACACAGCCGCGCCCGCGCCCCCATCCACAGCTGTGGGCATGCGCTGCTGGGAGAGCGAGGAAACGGAGCGTCGGGACGGGTCGTCCAGGGACTAGTTTCCATTTATGTGGTAATGTTCACATAGCAGCCTTGCTGGACTTCTTACTTTGATGTCAGACCAGGAATCCTTAAAACAAAAAAGTAGGAAAATCTTTTCATTGGAAAATGTCTTAGAACCAAAGAAAATGGCAGAGAAATATTGTGCTGTATTATAAATCGAAGCTGGTGGTATGAGTTCCTTTATATTCTTTTAATTCTGTTGCTATTTTCTTGGATCTGCCTGTTAAAAACTTGGACTCATCTTTGCATGAAATTTATCCTTTGAAATAATTTCTTATTCCGTTTTACTCATAAATTTAGTTTGTTAGTTAAATGTTACTATACAACAAATAAGCTCAAAACTTAGTGGCTTAAGACAACAACCGCTTAATTGCTAATGGGTCTGTAATCTGGGCTGGGCTCAGCCGGGCAGCTCTGCTGCTGCTCTTGCTTTAACCAGACTGGGGTTGCATTCAGATGGCAGGTTAGCTAGGACAGGACAGAGCTGGCAATCAGGGATGGCTAGGCTTCTTTTTTTCTCCATGTAGTGTCAGGACCTCTCCCTCTCCAAGTGGCCTCCCTGTGTTCTTTCCATATGATCTCTTCAGCAGGGTCACTGGACTTTTTACGTGGTGGTTGAGATCGCAGAAGCAGAAACTGCCAGGTCTTCTTAAGGTTCACACACAGAACTAGCATGGTGTCACTTCTGCAGCTTTCTTCTGGTTAAAGCAAGTCGTAGGTACAGCCCAATTCAAAGGGAGAAGACAAAACAAGGTATGAAATTCCAGCAGGCATGCGTCACTGGAGGCCACCAATGGAACAGGTCACCCCACAGTCATTCTCTGATAAAATAGTTATCAAGTGCTCGTCATGCACCAGGCATTAAACATCCAGTGGTGGACACGCAATGCATGGTGCCTTTCATTATGGAGTTTATCGTCTGGGGGAGCACAGGAAGCCAGGAATCAGAAAATTGCAGTGCGGGGTGAGATGTACGGGGCTGGGAGGATTGCTGATGCCCTGGAAGCATGCCTGGACTTCATGGAAGGATGGGAGAGTCATCCTGTGGAGATGAGCAGAGACAGTTGCTAGCAAAAGAACAGCATGACCCTAGGCCAAGAGCCAAGCGAACACATGGCCCTTCCATGGAGGCTAAAGAAGTGCTACGTGGCTAGAGAGTAGAGCTGTGGGAGTATGTTTGGTTGCGGGGAGAGGAGGAGTCACACCTAAGGTTTCTGAAATAGAAGGCTGGAGAGTTAAATAGGAGCCTCTTCACATATTGAGGGCCTGCTAAGGCTAGTTAAGAAAATTAGATTTGATCTCAGTCATAATGGGAAGAGCTTTTCAGCAGGACTGCCTTTCAGATGGGTCACAGCTACCGCAGACTGTGAATGGAGGATCCTGGGCCTGGAGACCCCCAGGAAAGTGTTCAGGGGCCAAGCAAGGGAGAGTGGTGGATTGCCAAGGGTTTGGAGCACAGAGGATGAATTCCAAAGACGCTAGGAAGTAGAATCTACAAGTCTTGGTGATCGATTGGTTGGTTATGGGTCTGAGAGAGACCGAAGAGGCAAGGGTGACCCTCAGGTTTTTGGCCTGGGCAGCTAGTGATGGTCTCTTCCACTCCAGTAGGAAACCCTGGAAGAGGGGCAGGGTTAGATCCCATTGGAATGGGCTGGAAGCACCAAGAAGAGCCAACTGGAATGTGCCAAATTTGATTCCTTCAGGTTTTGTCCACTGCAAACATTTTTCCAACTATCATGTTGTGAGATCCTTAGATGCTTCTTAGCTTCTGCTTAACTTCACACATCTCTCACACACGTTCTGCTTCTCCTCTGTCCTCCCATGGAAAAGAATAGAATGACCAGATCTGAGGCAGGAGTGTCCAGGGATGTCACCTTCTTGGACCTTTCTTTCACTTTGAGGGCAGTGGATTGGAGACACTGCTGATGGAGAGTTACAGGATCAGGCTTAGTGGCTTGCAGAGAACAACTCAGGTTACAGGGTTAAGAAATGCAAAGGCAGGAGGATTGAGGGAAAAAAATGGAAAAAGAAGAGAGAGAAACTAAACCACTTAGAAGAAAATTAAGAAGTAACTGAAGACATAATGAAGGCAAGGAAAATGAGTCATCCATCTGAGGAAAAAAAAGGAACAGAATAGAAAGCGCAGAAGGAAAGAGATGACTCCACAGGCTATGACCTTAGTCATGGAATATTCTAGAATCTTATCCTTCCATGTGTCCTTTTTACCTTTGCGTTCATAAAGTAAGCCTTTTTCTTATCCTCCTGAAAGCCTCAGTGGGCCTTTACATGAGCTTTCTAGTTATATAATAATGGAAATGAGCAGTGAATACATTAAAGTAACTTCTAGTTCTTTTGTCAAAGAAAAGTAATCCTAAGAAAGGAATATACAAACTGTTAAAGTAAATAGTTTTAAAAAATGTCTATTTCCAAGTGATCTAATGGAGAAATATCTGTAGCCTGAGAGAATGGAGAAAGAGCAGGTCCCCATGATAAATTTTTAATAAAGAAATGGTATAATAAATTATGCATGGAGGAATGATATAAAGCATTAAACAATGAAGGATAAATAATTTAAATGATTAAAAACTGCCTCTGTCATATGTTTGATTCCTGAGGACTCTATTTGAATTATCTCTTTAAGGAAATAGAAGAGGGATTTTTAAAGGGGATTTTTTTTTAAAGACAGGCTTTTAAAGGGAAAATCATAATGTGGTCTGCTAAAACAGGTTGTTGAGCACAAAAATTCTGACTCCCACAATGCCATATCTTGTGCCTCTCTGGTGAGCCCATGAGCATTGCCTTGCTGGTGGACGGTATTGTGTCCTATCAGGAGGTGAGTGGTGGGAGCACTGCCCATCCTCTAGAAGGCTGAGACTCAAGATCTCTTTTAAAATGTCCAGAGAAACTTTGTCAGGTCACAGGCATACAGTGGCCACTGTTTCTCATATCGTCTCAACTTCCAGGACTCCTGGGTAAGAGGTACTGTCCATGCATATTCACTGCCTTGGGTAATCTCCCATTTCTATCCCAAAATTAGAGTGTACGGATTACGACCAAAGAAATGTCAGCAAAAGCATCCTCCCCCTTCTTGGGGGCTGCTTACCTGTGGTTTAGGGAAGCCAGATTCATCTAAAGCACGATGTTATGTTGTGCAGTGGCTAAGACTGTAGGTATAGAGGTCAGACCCGTCTAGGTGAGAACCCACTCTACCACTCACTAGTTTTGTCACCTTTGTTGTTAATTGACCTCCCTGAAGCTCAATTGCCTTATTTGTGAAATGAGATCAGCAATACCTGCAAAGAACCATTAAGCATTAAATAAGATACAAATGTTAATAGCTTAGCTCAGTGTCTGGAACATAGTAAATGCTCAATAAATGTTTATTATTAA
>PVKM010022458.1:0-21815 GCA_004027735.1 Carollia perspicillata
GCTCCAAGAATCTCACACCTATCTGTTAATTGTTGGCAGGGATCTTTTCACTCCCATCAAGCCATTCACCTGCTGTAAGCTCTTTTATGCCTTTCCTTGTTCTTAGTCTAAATCCCAGTCTCCTCCTTAAGGCCTACAAGGCCTGCCCCCGTGGGCGCCTGCCTTCTCCTGCAGCTTCGCTCAGGCCTCCCCCATGCGCAGTGACAGCAGACGACATCCTCGCCCTTTCCCCAAGGGCACACGTGCTGCCCCCTGCGTTGGATGGCACTCGTTCCCACTTCAGTGTGGATGGCAGTTCTCACCTTCGGTTCTTAGCTGATCTGACACCTCATTAGAAAGGCCTGGTCTGGCCACACCCTCTGAAGCGTACCCCAGGGAGGTCTGTTTACTTTGGGATCACTTGTAACAGTTTGTAACTGTTTGTTTGATTATTTATTTGTATAGTCTGGCTGCTCTCTAGTCTATACCTCCTTGAACTCTGGGGTCATGTCTACCTCATCCAGGGCTGTATTCTCAGTACAAAGTACTATGCTTGGCACTGTAAATATTTATAATTATCTATCTATGGACCTGTATACAGGTAGCTATCCAGGGCTGCCTCCCTCTCTGTCTCCCTTCCTCTCTCCCTTCCTCTTCCTCTCTCTCCCCATCTCTGTACATCTCTAGTACATAGACAGGTGAAAAAACACACACACACTTTTTGGAGATCAGAAAGTAGCAGACAGACTTTATACAGATGTAAGTATAGCTATTCACTGAGTGTCTGGAATTATTCAGGCAACATTTCTACCCTCTTGTCCTTCTATTTTCTCTTCACAGGACAACTATCTAAGATGATAAGAATGGGAATTAGGATTCTTGTGGGAGTGGTTAGAGGAGGAGACTTGAAAGCCTGATGGGCAGGTGACATTCGCTGACTGTCAGCTGTGTGCTACACAGTGCTGGGTGCTTTGTGCTGGGTTTTACTCAGTCTTTACAGCACGCTGTGAACTAGGTGCGTGTTCCCATTTTACAGTACAAATGATGCTGGGAAAGGTATTTAATTCCTCAAAGTTGATAAGTGGCATAGCTGGGACTGGAGACTGCCCCCATCCATTAAGTAATGCTGCCCCGTTAAAGGGGTGTGACGTGACAACCGCTAACCAACTTCATGCGGATTGCAGGGAGCCCTTTCTTTGGAGATATGAGCTCTGCATATGCGTCTCAGGAGTCATTTCAAGTCTCAAGGTAATGCCAGCATGAGCCTGAGAAATGAAAAGTAAGGGAATCATCAGTGTGTGTTTGATTTCATCAAAACAGAAGGTGAAATCACAAGATTCCATTAGCAACAGAAATATATTTGTCAACAGCAGTTTGGGATGAGTTGAAAATTATAGACTACTGTCCTGGGTAAAATACACCAGTCTTAGACCTTCTTTTCTTGAAATGTGAGAAAGTTGGTAGGCATTATGTAAAGGAAGTTCTGTGGCCAAGTAAGTTCAGGAAATCCTACTTTAATTAGAGAGTTTCTTAACTGCAAGAATTCTCAGAGCCTTCATATGCTGGTGCACACTGTCAGTTCCCAAGGCAAGGTGGTGGCATCTCTCTGGACCTTCACATCTTCAGACACTTTCAGAACAGCGTTTTTCTACCTGACATGGCCTCCCAGCAGTGAGTCCTCAGTAGGTGGAGTCACCACGCAGTGGGTAGTAATAATAAGTCCTTCCCATATACTGTTTCATTTGAGCCTCGCGACAACCTAAGAGATATGTTTTCTTATTCCCATGAGGCAGGTCCTACTGATGCTCCACCCACATGCCCTTGTCCTTCCCTCTGTGCAGGTGGCTGGGTTTTGCATCAGCATTTTTTTGCCTGGGTTTTCTCTAGTCTCTGAGGCTTGATTCTTGGCCTGCCTCAAAGTCATAAGCACTTGGGAATTAATTCTCCCTCCAACCAGTGATGACTATGGGGAGATGGATCAATGCTTCCAGTCCTCAACACTCAGTGAAAGAATTCTGCTCAAACCTTCCATGCTGGCTGCCCAGGCCGCCAGTGGGCTTCTATTGCAGTTTTCCAGTGATTCGTGCTTGATAAACTCTTTATTATGGACTTCTTTCCCATCCCTTTCTCATATCCCCACTCCCCACTGGTGTTTCCTGAGATTTCCCATATAAACTATTCACAATTGAATTTTTCACTCAGGTTCTGCTGCTGGGGAACCCAAGCTGAGATATCTCATTTTTTAAAAAATAAAACACTAAAAAAGCCCCAGAGTCTCCAAGAGGTTACAGAAGGTACTCTATATCACACTTTATCAATGGTAAAGCCAGTACTGAAATTTAATCAACACATTACTGAGCACCCACTGTGTGCCTGGCACTGTCCTACATGCTGATATGACAAGATGAAAAAGCGTTCTCACTTTTGAACAATAGAAAGAAATAAATTAGCCCAAGCTGTCTTCAAAGTCTCTGCCCTTTACCACAGTATTCCACGAATTCTCTAAGGGTGGACTCTTGACCCCTTGGACACTGGGAGATCCTTTTTGTTCCAGACCCATGATGCCCTCTGAGTCAGAAGCTGTGATGTTCAGCTCCCATACTGCCCGCTAGGTCACGCAGAAGTGCACCACATCCAGGATTTTGGTTTGTGATAAGTGCTGCGCGGCAAGATGTGCCAACTCAGTGATTTTCCGGCCCAGTACAACATCTCTCTTAATTAATGAGTTGCAATTAGCATTTATAAAAAGAGATCATTCCACAATGTGAGGCCACTGAGATAACATCTTGTTCCAGAATTGTCCTCCTGGTGCGAGTGGGACCATTCAGAAAATGGGCATCTAATAAGCCTTGTGCTGCAGCACTCGCTGCACCTGGTCCAGCGGGGCAGCGGGGGTCTGAGGCAGCACAGAAGTTCCCGGAGTGAGTCTGTGCGCCACAACAGTAGCATTTGTTTGTGGTTACAAAGTAGCTATTGAAGTTGCAGGTCTGTAAGAATGATTTTTATTCTTCTTCTTTGGGCTATTTTTTAAAAAAATTACTTAACTGATTTTGGAGAGAGAGACAGGGGTGCGGGGGGAGAGAGAGAGTAACATTGATTGGTTGCCTCCTGTACGTGCCCTGACTGAGGATCCAAACTTTCACCGAGGTTTGTGCCCTGACAGGGAATCGAACCCACGAGGTTTTCAGTGTATGGGACAGTGCTCCGACCAGCCAAACCACTCAACCAGGGCTCTTTGGGCTCTTTTCAAAATATTATTATTATTTGTTGTTCCTAAGTGACCTCTAGAAGCATAGAGAAACAGTTATAGAAATTTGATTTGAAAGGGAAATTAGAAATGATCTACCATTAATACCCCCAGTTCCTTTCTCGTTCTCACCCTCGCTCCCTTCCCTCCTTTCTGTGAGAAACCTAAATCACCGAGAGGGACAATGCCATGTTCAAGGAAATGTAGAGCACTCCCGAAGCTAGGACCCACTTGGTTCTTCAGACTATTGTTATAGTCTTGTCCACAAAAAATCTTCTTTTTTACTGTATCCTTTGTCTCTCTCAGCAGTTCTGACATAAGAATTATCATAGAAGGAAGTTTAATTTGCTAGCCAACATAAAGCTTTGCGTTAGCCATGGATTTATGTCTCCTGGGCCTTGCTTGTTCCTCGCTCTTAAGATATTCATAGTCTGTCCCAGTAAGTGATTATGGTTATTTATTTGCTGTTTTTCACTTTTGCCCTTTTTTTTGTTATCATTTCTGCTTGTTTAGAGTCGAGACCATGTTTTATAGTGTTTCTGGCCCTAACAACTCCCAAAAAAGGACCACACATGCAACGGTGGCGTAGTCACCTACTGCTGATCAACTCATTTCTTTTACCCATATTTTTCCTCTCTGTTTACTGGGTTTACAACTCGTGCCCATTTGTTTCTTTTCTTGTCCCCTCATGCAGTCGGCGGGCGAAATGGCCACAAGGAAGGTGTCTGATGGAAGAAGAGGAAAGGGGTGCTCTCCCTCACCCCTAACTGAATACTCCGTCCGGAGTAACGAGGGCTTGATTTTCCTTGCAGACCATGCCTCAGGCAGTGGTAGAGAAAACAACATGAGCAGCCACTGGAGTGTGTTGTTCATTTACATGTTGGGCTAGTCTGTGGCAGGAAGAAAGAATCCACTTATTGCTAATGATAAAGCAGTGACTGACCTTGTTTACTTTCACATAAATCACGTCTCGGCAGGCATTTTCTTCGTCGGAGGCCAACTTGCTGTGGTTTGCCTTATCTATGAGAGTGTTCCTGTTGCGTGCGAGCTGTTTCATAGAGATCGAGAATCACTGCTTGACTGTAATCCATCTTCATCAGTGAAGTGGCAGGCTGTAAGGACTTTCTAGACGTTATCTGTCACCACGTGGCCATTAAGTAGAGGGTTTTTGGGCCTCCCTCGCTGGTTCTGTGATAGGATGGAGATTTCTGTCCGCATCCCCTGCCACTCAGAGTCAGTAAGTAGAATCCAGTGAGACCAGTGGAACTGGCAGGTCAATGAGGCCTGCCATTTAAACTCAGATTTAGCGACCTCCTTGTACTCGGGGACAAATTGGAATGAGGGATACAGGCTGAGATTGGAGACAGATTATTTCACTAGGTAGTGCTAAATTCGGGTTGGAACTAGGTGGCCACACAGCACAAATTCTCGCCTAACAGAGCATTATAACTGCCTGGACGAGTTGGCCAAGGCCATTAGTATAACAAAAGGTTTATGAGCTAAGCCCACCTTACGTTCATTTCCTCATTCCTTCAACACGTATTTATTGAATGCTACGTATACTGGACATTGGGGATATGAACAAAAGGAGGCTGAAGTTACATAGACATTTGTTTATAGGAAAAATGCTGAAATGAGCACATGAGCCAAGGACTTTGATGTCACAAAGAGGGACCTGCTAACTTGTTTTTGAACAGAACAAGGTTTATGACTTAGCATAGCTTTGTTCAGGAGTTCCTAGAAGCACATGGTGCAGGGGCAGCGGGGGGTGACAGTGCATCCTTTTGAAGAGACTTTTTGTCCTCTTAGGCTAAAAAGATCTCCACGTCCTCCCATGTTAAAACCAAAGCTGTGACTCACCCTCGGTCAGTAAGGGAAAACCATGATTTTAATGACTTAATGGCGGTGTCAGGCATTACAGATTATACACAAAGACGGACAAAGATCCTGACGTCAAGGAGTTCATTGTCAGAAATGATTTAGAAATGCCTGAATTAAGCTAGGAAAACATGAAAATACCATAAGATCAGATGCTAAAAGGAGTGTTACAGGGATCAGAACGAGCCACTGATTGTTGCTACCTTGCAAAAGCACCTGTTGACAAATTAACCTTTCCTTTCTCACTCCAAAATGTCAATAAATCTGAGGTAATTAAGCTATAGCCAGCAGGCTAAATCTGGTTTACTATTTTTGGAAATAAAGTTCTATTGACACAAAAAAGCAAATGACATAGCCAGGGTCATTTGCTTAGATACTGTCTATTGCCAGTTTTAATACTGCTATGGCCAAAGTGAAGAATTTCAACAGAGATTGTATGGTTTGCAAGGCCCTTGGCTCCTTTACAGAAAAAAAAATTGCTGACCCCTGATTTTGATTATCCGAGTTTATGCTGGTATTAATATAGAGCATTAGAACAAAACATAGCTGAGGTGCACCTCGTGGCAAATTAACCCCCTGCAAACCCGCGTTTCATTTTCATCCTCTGAGTTGACCTTAAATTAATTCTGGGCATCAGAATTAAACAGAGCTAACTCCTGTGGCACCTGAGGCCCTTGTGAAAATGTTTATGGACATAAGATACAGTGTTCTGCTTTCCGCCTTTATAGAGAGCTAAGTCAGGAGGGCCCGTTTGGGAAGGACGGCCTCTATTCTTTCTAAACTATAATTGAAGATATAATTCACTGTGTCCCTCGGTCTCTGTTCAAAGCTGCTGGCGCAAAAATTCTGCTTGAATTTAATTTTAGTATAATGTTGGTCTCTGAATTGACTTTATAGATTTTTCCCTGTTTACAACAATCATAACCTAGTATGTTTATCTCTTGCCATAGGTGACAGAAAATGCAGAGGCAATTTCAGAGGTGAACTTAGTAGGTAGATTTATTGCAGGTGCTAGGGCTGGCACTAGTATGAGGCAAGAGAAAGGTATAGGGCACAAAATTGAAGGAGGAACTCAGTCTGGGGGTATTGCAAAGGCGGGTTTGGCCTTAAAATGGATGCCTCCTTGAATTTGGTGCCTGAGGTGCCTCTCGTCCTGATGCTAACAGATGCCTCATAATACCCATTGGCTCTACTTCCAGATGGCGGGGGCCCTCTCCTAGTTCATTCCAGTGCAATATATGGGGTTTTGCTTTTCTTTTTTCTTTGGACCATGTAAACTCATTCAGTTCCTCCCTGCAGTAGATAGGGGTACAAATCTCAGACTAAAACCAGTGGACACTTGAGTGAGCAGAGACTGCCATCTGTCCCCTTTGGGTCCAAATGTCAGGCAGGAGGGAAGCTCAGGGCCATGTGTCAGCTACCCAGTTGGGGGCTCAGCATGGGAAGGAGGATTAGGGAGGATTATGCCAGTGCTCTTCATTGAGCTCAGGCTTTCTTTTTGTTGAAGAGGAGGGAAGAGTGGACAAAGTTGGATTCATTGGTCTCCAGTATCACATGTGCTATGCAAGGACAGATGGAGGATATCACTCTGGAAATGAGAGGAAACTACAGGGACCAAGAAGTTGGTGGCATTATTCAGTGCAATGCTAGCTGCTGATGACAGGGAGGTTGGGAAGGAGGGATGGGCTGAATTATAGATTGCTCTGCCCCTCCGATGGTTAGATCTTAGGAGGAAGGGAGGAAAAAAAGGAGGACAGGAGGATGGGGTGAGTGAGGAGAGGATAGATTAACTAGAGATTAGGCAAAATTTTCTTGAATAGTCAAGCCAGGGACCAAAGCAAAACATGCATTTCCCTTGTAATCTGAGGCCAGATGCTCAAATGCCACAGGCTTCTGGTCTCCAGTTTTCAGAAGAGTAAGAATATGTGTGGGGAGGCACTTGATTCAAATGGTCTGGGATTTGGGGAATAAATAGTACAGTTTTATGGGCCCGGTCATAGATTCACCTTGACTTTGTCTTCCCAGTTACAAATAACATACACGGGATGACTTCTTTGTCACCTAAAAATAGGGCCATCACTTGCCAACAAGTAACGTTGGTTTTAGTTCACAATTCACTTCACAGTTTGCCCCTTCCTACTCCATTGTTAACTCCTTGAGGGTAGATTTACAGCTGATCATGTCTGTATTCCTAGTGTGCCTAGTTTAGTATATTAGGAATAAAAAGAGCGATCCCTCATTAACACTTCAGATGTGCCAAGGACAGTGTTAACTGTCGTAGATCGTTGATTTATCCCTTAAAAGTCACCCAATGAGGCAGGCCACTGTTACTGTTCCCATTTTATAGTTGGAGAAATCGAGAAACTCTGAGGTAAAGGTATTCGCCAATGTTTATTTCCAAGTAATGGCAGAGTTGGGATTTGAATCCCATCATTCTGGGTCCAGAATCCTGCCTGTCTTCTAAGTACCTGTTTAATTAAAGTTTATAGTTGAATAAATGTGCCATCAGTTTGTATAGGATCTAGGGAATTGGGTGTTGATTTCATTGAAGGGGCAGTGTGTCGGTTAATTGCTTGGTCCATATTTTTAAAAGAATGGATTAATATTCTCTTGTTCTTCTGTCCTGCCCAACCCCCTCTGAGCAGCAAGCCTGAATGAAGCAGATGAGAAGGAGCAGGGCGTTGCCACCCAGTGACCGCAGGTGAAGGCGACACTGGTCCTCCGGGGCATGTAAAACCCTCATCCGGTTCCTGAGGGCCAAGGAGAGGGCAGCCGCTGTGGGGTGTGCTGAGCGAGGTGTAGTGTGAGGATACAGTTCAGGACAGGTTTTTGTAATGCACACATGTCCAGAGAGATGAGGCCCAGATCATTTGAAGTGTGCATATTTTTATAGACTTCTGTTTACATTTAAAAAGTGATTATAAATGCCCCCTTTTTTGGTGACATGTTTACCTTGCTAAGTTTTTCCCTTTGAAGGGTCAGGGACTTGAGGCAGGTTTGAAACACCTGCCAAGAGCATGGGGCTTATCAGTGGGGAGGCCGGGATCCCAGTCTCGGCAGTCTGGCTCTGGGGGCCACGTGCTCCATGATCACACTAGCCGGGTCTGATGGAGAAGCTGGCGGGCCTGCTCTGTGCAGGCAGGAAGGGTTGTGGTTATTGACACTAGGAGACCAGGTTTCGGGTTAACGATGGGACAGTCCATGAGCAGAAGGTAAATTGCTCTGGCTCGGCCCCAGAACTCTAGTCAACTGATAAGAGGAGATTTTGCTGAGGATAATCTTGTGTTAGTCCCTGTTGTAGGGCTTCACAAACATTATTTAATGTGGATAGTCATCTATGAAATAGTTACTAAGATCTTTGTGGCTTTTCATGTTCTTAATTGTTTTTGATGAATTTTTAAACTTAATGCTATTAAATTGAACTGCCTTTTGGAGGAGGGGTCAGCGCCTTTTGTGTCAGAAGAAATTTTTACCCACCCCAATGTCCCTGATGTTTCTTTTTAGAGGCTTTATATTTATTTTCCTTTTACATTTCAGGCTGTGATCCATCTCAAACTAATTATGTATATAGTGTTAGTCTGGAGTGTAAATCTGTATATAGTGTTAGGTAAGAGTTGAGATGACTTCCTTTCCTTTTACAAACATCCAGTTCTTTTAGAATCATTTGTTGAGGGGAGTTTTCTTTCCCCATGGATTTGTATTGGTGCTTTTGCTATAAATCAACTGACTGTATATTTGTGGGTTTGTTTCTGAACTCCAGTTTCATTATTCAGCTTGTCTTTGTCTAGGCCATAATGCACTCTGTTACCATACTTAACGCATGAAACTTTATAGTTTTTTTCATAAAATAGGTGTTATATTCTGTCAGACTTTTTTCTGACATCTCTTAAAATGGTCATATGATTTTTCTCTTAATTTGTTAATGTGGTGAATCACATTATTGGTTGTCATTTGTTAAACTGATCTTATTGTCTTGGTGGGATAAACTCCACTTGGTGAGGATGTACCATCCTTTTTATGTACTTTGGATTTATTTTATTGGTATGTATTTAAGGCTAATTTTGCCCATGTTAATGAAGTGTATTGATCTTTCATTTCTACCTTCTCCTCTTCCCCCTCCTCCTTTTTCTCCTCCTTCTAATGACCTTCTCGGGTTTTGCTGTTATGATTATTCTGACATCATAAAACAAATTGGGACATGTTTCCTTTTCCTCTATTCTTTAGAAGAGTTTGTGTAATATTAATATTACTTACTTTTGAAATGTTTAAATGTTTGTTAGAATTCTCCATTTCCAGCGGAAACCATATAGACCTCAAATTTTCTTTGTAAAGATGTTTTTAATTGAAGCTTAAATATCTTTAACAGATATATGACTGTCTAGATTTTCTACTTCTTCTTGTGTCATTTTGAAAAAGTATTTTTAAATTCTTTTATTTAACTAGTTTATTCAGTTTTCAAATTTGTAAGCATTGTATTATTCATAATGTTACTTAATTATCCTCTTGATGTCTGTAGGACCTGTAGTTATGTCTATTATATCCAAGAACTATAGGCGATAAAAAGTTAGTGCCCCATCTATTTCATTTTAGACACATTGGGTTCCTTTATGATTAGGAATAGGCCCTTTCCTTCCCTCTGCAAAATATTTGTCATGTTCTCTCTTAGCCTAAAAAAATCCCCCTAACCAAAACCTGTATCTCTTTTCACCTGGATGTCTGCTACTCAACTGTTAGGATTCAGAATAAATGTGAAATCCTTACTGATATCTGCATCACAGCATTTTCCATGCATATACAAATCCAGGTACACATGTAGGTACTATGCACATACACACATACAGAGCTATTGAATGCTTTTACTTTGCAGCACTTTACCAAATTATTAATTCATTGAAATTATGATAGAACATTTATATTGCTTCTCTCTCCTATTGGACTATAAACTCCATTGAGGCTGGTCTTGTATTATTCCTGTTGATTGCAGAATACCCAGTACTTAGCACAATGCTTGGCACATCAGAGATGCTCAGTGCACCATGGTTGGGTGAATAAACTTATCTACATTATTCTCTACAAGGAGAAATAGTTTGTTGTCTATGGAAAGTCTCTTAATTTGTTTTAGCCTTGCTAGAGGGCAGTGTGAAGGCTGGAAAAATTGATGGGGGCCAGATTAGGAAAAGTCTTGACTAACAATTTACAGAATCCAGATATTTTTCTGTTTATATTTTTTAATATTTTCCTCTCTGTGTTCCTGGTATGTTTTTGTTTACACTCAATGCCTGGGGGCAGGGCAGAGGGGACTGGCATTGGTAATAAGAGGAGATGCTGAGAACTACAAGGCAGGGGAGTGTGTGGGGTGAGGAGCTCTAACCAGAGTCCCTCCTCCACCTCAGTCCTTGGTAGGATTAGCAGAGGATTTGTGTATTGGGGTTATGTTGGTGGTGGGAGGGGGAACAGGAGGAGTGGAGCCATTCACTTTTTTTTCTCTAGTTGGGTATCACATCCTATAAAAGAGTCCTCCCTATGAATCTTCACTCTTCAGATAGGCTCACTAAAATAGAAGAAATGGTCCAGTGGGCCCTAAACGTCAGCCTTTTCTACACTGTATTCTGTACCCTCTGATTTGTGGAATTATAGCCTTTTCTCTTTCCATCCCTTAAAGCATGTTCAAAGGAGCTTATGTGGTAAATTCCAGAGTGAAGCTGATTGATCAGCTTGTAGGACATAATGGATCAGAGGGCTGCCCCCTCCCTTTCCAACTGCCTTCCCGATGTGCTTCATGCAGCTGATGCCAGAGTGTGCAGGGGCTCTTGCACGTGGGCTGGTGTGTGCAGGAGGAGAGAGTCTCTGTTTGCTCCACCAGGACATAGACGCTGGTGAGCCTCACTGTGCCGGAGAGGAGGCCCTGTCTGCAGCACGGCTCAGAGGAACACGGGCTCCTCCAAGTCCTTGCAGAGCGTCTGCTTGTGCAAGGGGTGAATTGAAGGAACTGGGAGCCAGCCAGCTCTCTGCCTCTGCCATGATCCCCAGTAAGATTCTGGTCTACCATCACCCACCCGACAGCACCAGCGCAGAGCTTTACAGGCCCACAAAAAGTCCCTGGGCGATTTGTTCCATAAAGGCTACCGGGTGAGGTCTGGGCCCGCCACCCCTGAGAAGGAGGAGCCACAGAACTTTTGGCAGTCGTTGGTGTCTTGCTGCAGGGTTTGCGCTTCTTGGGGTAAGGTCCCTCCTAACCCCGGCCCTTATCTCCCCCAATTATCCCATGTTTCTGGAGGCTGTCCTAGAAAGACGTGGCATCCCTACTGGCTGGATTTAGGGTAACGTCCAGGGGACAGGTGATAGCCTTCTCCGTTGCCTTTGTGTGGCATGCCCCTTGAACTCAGAGGTACTGGGCCAGGCAGAAATCCTCTCCTTCCTTTTTAGATGAGTGTGACTACTCTCTAGAGTTCCTAAATGTTTTTGAGATATTGAAGAATATATTTCAGAAATGTTGGAGAAAGCTAGGCTAAGGATAAGAACAGCTTCCTTATTTATTAAGTGGTAATTTTCAGTGAGTCAGCGTCTTCAGAAGAGGCATTTAGAACTAGCGCAGTACACACACGCGCACACACATTATGTCAGAGACAACATGCCTTTTTGGTTTGCTTTCTTCTGTCCTCATGTTGGGCCATGAAAATGTTGCCCAGCCTGTCCTGGGAAGTGCTTCATTAGTCGCACCCAACAAGGATTATGAGACATCCTCAGGGAAGATTTTCTTGCCTCAACTGCTTTGCGGTAGGTGTTTGTTTTTATTTGGATACCTATAATTTATAGGACTTTGAGATCATTGGCTTACATGTGCATTCCTGGACCAAAAATCCCCAGTCGTAGGAAGTCTTATTTCCAGAAAGGTTAATGGCAGCACTGGCTTCTTTCAGATGAAGTGTAATCGTGTTGGAAGCCAGTTTAGGATTTTGATGTGGAGGGGCTCCGCTCCAACTACCTTTGCATTCTCTGCTCATGTACAGTAAGGTTGTGTGTAACAACTCATAGGTGAATCCTAGTAGGTCTTTTCCATTGGACTGACGTGAAAGGCTTCCTTGGGCTGAAATATCTGCAAGGACTTCATCTGGGATTCAAATATTCCCGCCTCATGTGTGTGACCTTAGATCTGCTGATCATATTGTCATGTTTCCTCTCTCTTCACTTCAAGAAGGAGCTGCTTTGTGCTTTATGCCGTCCAGCATTGCCGGCGGGTGGGGGTGGGAGAGAGGAGCACGAACAATGGGATTGCTAAACTAAGAGAAAGGAGACCATTTTCTGAGAAAGAGCTGAGCAACTAAAACCACAAGTTTAACTTATTGTACAATTTTCTTCTGTACATTTCCTTTGAGAGGGTTTATCCTACATCCATTTATCACCTTCCGTAGCGAGCGCCAGCGTCACTGGTCTCGAGGATGATGGACACAGTGGTGAGTGGGGGGAGGTGCCTGCTGCCATGGAGCTGACCTGCGGAGGGAGCCGGGCAGGAATCATCTAAACAAGCAGAGAAGAGCGTTTTAGGTGTAATAAATACTGTACAGGAGAACAGGGGCCTGAGGACATCTGTCTGAGCTCACGTCCACTGAGCCAGCCTTGCAAGAATCCAGGGGAAGAACATTCCAGAAAGGAATGGAAGGGAAAGCCCTGAGCTGGGAAGGAATTGGGGAGGGTTTGAGGTGCAGAGGCACAGTGCGGAGGGCGGGAGGACCAGGAGATGGGAAGGGAAGTGAGTAGACACTAGATCATGTAAAGTCTCCAGAGCAAGGCTAGGAATCTGAACTTTTTTTCAGTGTGATGGAAGCAACCTGAGGGCTTTTAAATTTTTATTTATTTATTTTTAGAGACAGGGTAATGGAGGGAGAAAAACATTGATCGGTTACCTCTTGCTCACCCCCAGTTGGGGAGCTGGCCTACAACCCAGGTGTGTGCCCTGGCTGGGAATCAAACCAGTGACCTTGGTCTGTGGGACGACACCCAACCACTGAGTGGAGAGGGAAAAGATGACTTATTTCATATATATTTAAGAGTTAATAATCAATAAAAATTGTTTTCCTACTTTATGGTTCTCTTATTCATCTCACTGCACGTGTGTATATATATGAATGAATGAATGAATGAATGAATGAACAAATGAGTGACAATCCCACTTTGAATATCAACTGACTTTCAGTATCTATCAGACAGGAAGCGGGATTGGAGTAAGGTGGGCGAGAGATGGGGAGGCCCCAGTTCACTCTGTGCTGGGTCTGAGAAGCCTGTTAGTGACTGAGCTGGGCATGGGAGGTGGGGTCCTGTGATGGCAGCTGGGTGCAGGGCACAGTCTGGAGATGCCCCCCTGCGCTGTGTCTGTCTCCTTCCTCGGTTTGAGCTCAGGCTGCAAGGCCAGATGACCATGACCTTGTCAGCCGTCACAACAATAATTGCTCCTCAGGATTTGTGTGGGGGTGGAAAGATTGGAAATGACAGAGGTTTATTTGAACCTTTCAGCTTTTTGGATTTAAAGATTAAGGAGTTAGAGAAAATGAAAAACAGCAAATTGGAAAATCCTGGCAGCCTTCCCACCATGGACTGGGATATGTTTGCTTTTGTGTTTTCTCCGTCTCCAGTGGGACTTCGCTGCTTGCAAGTGTCTGCTGAGTCCTTTCTGTGCGGGGATATGGGGACCCTGAGCAGTGAATGATTTACCATTTACCTGTGGGTCGCTCTGTGTCCACCAGTAGGACAATTCTGCTTCTATCTGAGGAGTTCCCAAATCCCTTAGCCTGCCCAGTGCCACAGCTACGATTTCAGGGTGTTAGTTCTCAGAATGACCCTAACCTGAGTACTCAGGTCCCGGGTGCCAAGTCTGACCCTCTGAAGGGACAGAAGCGGCTGGGGCCCTCCCGGCCCAGAGCCGCTGGCCTCAGGTTACTGAATCTTTGCTGTGGGCACAGGACATGCACGCAGTCTGACTTTATAACAACAGCAACCAAACATTATGAATATAAGTCAAAATTTTAATGTAAATATGACGGAAAAAATTAAAACTAGAGAAAATGAAAGAAATCCAAAAATCCAGCCTTCATGACACAACCACTTTAAACATGTTATGCTTTTCTTCTAATTTTAATTTTTCATATACCTATATTTTTTATAGTTTAATCTGAGAGAGCATGTACTCTATATCCAACTTGTTTTTCTTTTCAATGTTTCAATTTTGGTGACAAAAACACATAACATAAACTTTTTCATCTGAAGCGCCTGTAAGTGCCCAGTTCGGCGGCGTGGCGTGCGCGCAGTGTCAGGAGGCGGCTCCGGAACGTGCCGTCCCGCAGGTCCGGAGCTCTGTGCCCACCGAGCAACTCCCTTTGCCCCCGCTTCTCAGCTTCTGATAAACACAGTCCTACTTTCTATCTTTTCTTTGACTTAACTTTCAATCCTAAGCATTTCTCATTGTTACATCATTTTTCAAACTTGTATAATATCCCATAAAGAAGATGGACTGTATATAAGAGACATTTTTGTAGATTATGAAGCTGTTTTCTATTTTTCTCGTTTAATGAATAATTTTGCAATAAACATCCTTGTTTCTGTAGCATTTTTTCATATTTTGTTATACTTTCTTAGGCTACATTCCCAGAAATGGAATTAATTTGATTTATAATGTGGAATTACTTTCTGAAAATGCTGTATAAACTCACAATTCCACCATCAAATTATAAGATTGTTTTATTGCAGAGTCAGCTCTAGTAAGCAAAACTCAAGTATATTGCTAGTTAAGTAGAATAAACATATTGTTTCTGTAATTTTATTTAATATGCATTCATTTATTTCAATCAAGTATAATACTTTCTAATGATCGTTCACTAGTTACTTTTCCTATTTCATGATGTGTCTGTTTATGATTTTTGTGCCTGTTTATGAACTAGGGATATAATATTTTATATACATGCTTTTAACATTACAAAAAATTTATCCTAATTATATATTTAATTAAATTATTCTTCTATTATCTTCATTACTTTTTTGAGATGTAGAATTTTAATATTTTGATGATGTCTGATCTGATATTTAAAGTTTTTATGATTCTTTTCACCTCTGAGTTTAGAAACTCTTCTCTTCAGCGATGGCTGGTGTAGCTCAGTGGACTGAGCACCAGTGTGAACCAAAGGGTTGCTGGTTTGATTCCCAGTTAAGGGCACATGTATGGGTTACAGGCCAGGTCCCCAGTAGGGGGTGCCTGAGAGGCAAACCACACATTGATGTTTCTCTCCCTCTCTTTCTCCCTCCCTTTCCCTCTAAAAATAAATAATATCTTTAAAAAAAATCTTCTCTTCAGAAGGAAAGTAAATATATAATCACATTTTCTTCAGTTTTTCTCTGGTATATTATTTATGTTTAATTTTAATTCATCTCAATTTAATATCAGTTGTGGTATGAAGTGATTGTTTAAATCGATACCATTGTTAATTAGTCACTCCATCATTACATAATGCTTTTTTTCCTTTTAATTTAGATGACTTCTTTTATTGTATATTAAAGTCTTCCCTACATAATACAGTTGATTTTGTGATTTTCTTAATCTAATGTTTTGTGGTAAATGTGGCCTATATGACTTGTACATTTTGGAATTTGGTGAAGTATTTTTATGGCCTATTACATAGTTTTTGTGACTGTTTGATAGTTGTTATTAAAATTATTAAATACTAATATTATTAAACTAGTATTCCTAGTTTACTAATATATGTGTTTATCTGTCCATTCATTCAGATAGATATCTATAAATATATCGCAGGGAATTAAATGCTATGCAAACATTCTACATATGTGCTTATATTTTGCCTAGTTTCTGGAAAATGAACATTAGAGTCCCTCACTGTGTGTGACATTGTCAAGTTTTTATTTCCCTGCATTCTTGTCAGGTTTTGTTTTATATATATCTCAAAGGTATATTCTTACATATATAGAATTTTTCCACTTTTACATTTTCTTGGTGGATTGTTTCTTTATCAATATGAAGTATGACTATTTTGTGATAAATTTTCTCAGGAGCTGCTACTGTATTTGATGTTTTTATTGCTTTGTTTGCCTTTTATGCTAAGCATTTTTCTGGCATGTATTTTCCAGTCTCTCATTTCTAACTTTCCTTTGTGCTTTGCTTTCATTGTATCTCACAAACAGCACGCATCCGGAACGTGTTGTTGCTGTTTTTATACTGTCTGAGAGTCTTTGTCTCGTAGTAGATGAATTTAACCCGCTCAGTGTTGTTGTGTTTACTAGTGTATTGGGGCTCTTTTTGCTGTTGCAATAGTATTTTCTAGTTAATATGCTTTTTGGCTATTTTTTCCCACAGTTCTTTTCCTTTAGTTGGTCAATATTTTTTTTTGCTCACTTTTCCCCTTCTTCAATTTGGAATTTGTAATTCCAAATATATCCTTGGGTTTTTATACACATACTTAAAATTTTCTGTTAATATGTGTAATTAATAGTATCTTTCCCTGAAGCAAGATAAGAACTTCAGCACATTTTTCATACCTCCCATGCCTTCTCCCCTGCATACCTTTATTTTCCATCCAGTATCATCTAGAGATTTTTAGATCATTCTTGCTATTTATTTTTATAATATTTTGCTGACACATAAACTAATCAGTTACTTTTATTTTTTTCCTACTTTGCTTCTTATATCTCACCATTTATTTATTTATTTTTCTTCCACCTGGTGAAGTATGTATTTCCTCCTTCGGAATAATTTCCCCTGGGGACGATGGAGCTATCCTTCCTGTTTTCTTGCATTCAGTGCATCCAAGAGAATTGTGACTGTAATTTGATTCTCACTGCTTTGAGTGTTTTATATCATCACACTGATTTCCTGAGATGTCATCAGTTAAATTTTAAAAGACCTCTATCTCATCTAGGCATATCTGAGAATGCAGGTTATCCTTTTGTTCTAGGAAACTTTCTTCGAATGTTACTGAAAAATTTTCTGGCTTTCTGTTGCATTTATTTCCTCCTCCTGGAAACTCCATGACATAAATGTTGAAAATGCTACTCCTCTCTTCCATGTCTCTTAATTTTATTCTTATACTTTTTGATTCCTCTGTTTCTTTGTGAAGGGATCTCTATTGACCCAAACTTGTAGTTTGTATGTAGCTATGTCCCTTCTTCTGTTTAGTTGGTCTTTTAAGATTTTGATGTTTGGAGTTTTACATTCTAAGATACTTCATTGATTTTTGTTGAGTTGACCTCTTTTCTCACAAACTCTTTATCAATGAAATTTTTCTAAAAATCATTGCTTTGTTAGTGTTGTATCCTCAACTGTCAGTTTGGTAGAATATGTATCTGCCTTCAAAGAACGTTTGACTTTCCTCAGATGTTTGGTGATTTTTGATATTATGCTTTTCTTTGAGTTTGAGATTTTCTGTTAGCCTATATGTGGATGCTGCCGCTGCTCCTCTGGGGAGTTCCAAGGGGTGTGAGAGAGCATTTTGGTCCAATAGCTGGTCCTGTGGCTGTGGACACAGGAGTTCCCGTTCACTCAGGGTGTTGCTTTACCCACTAAAATGCCCACACTTACTGCGTCACACCAAGTGATCTTGTTTGGCACCCCAGTGTGTCAGTCAGTGTCCCCGCCTTCCACTCTCCAGTGCCAGTCACCTCCTTTCATCCTTAGGACATTTGTTTTCTTCGTTATGATCTCCTGACCCCAGTACCCCCACCAACCTCAATCTTTGTGGAATTTCTCATCAAAATGTATTGACTGAGGACATTTCTGATATTCTGTTGTTATTATCATGGAAATATAGATATATTTAGATATGTGTATAAATACACATGTATTTATATGTATTCTTACTCTATGTGTTGTACACATGCAAAATTAGGTTTCTCTGCTCTGCCAAGTGAATTTCTGACAGGGTATCCACTCTTTATCTACAACATACGGTGTTCTCTTAGGTGCCGTAGCTTCCTCCTCCATTGTTTTGTCCTTATGGGGTTTATCGATTCCCCCCCTTTAGTATTACTTTAGTAAGGTTTTGAGAGGCGGCAGAGGTCAACAGTTCTGTTCAATCTGCTGTGCTTAATCAGAATGCTCCAGATTAATAATTATTTTAATCAGCTGGTGAGTTGTACGCATTGGTATTTTATGTGGAATTTTAGTGTCTCTAATCCTAGTGAGATTATTTTTGTTTTGCACATTGAGAGTCAGTTTTTGGTACCGGGTTTATGTTTATTTTATGATACAGGTAGAGCAGCTTTCCATCTTTTTTGCATGATGGTGGTTTGCCATTTCAAGAATAAGTATGTGTTTTAAAGAATTTAATGATAAATTATATGGATGCAAAGTCTTTGAGGGGAAGCTGTTAATACATTTTTCAATTTATATTTCAGTTATTCTGTAATTTTTTTGTGTGTATTAACTTTTGGAGTTTACATTTTTTTGAAAGTTGTCTCCACTCACTGTGTTTTTCAAGCCTTATTACTATATATTTTGCCTGACTTTTTTTCTATTTGTTTTTTTTTAATAGGATCTGCCCATTCTTCATCTTATTTTGTTTGTTTTTTTTCATTGTTATTGTTGCTTACCCCCACAAAATGATTTGGAACTTTTTATTAATTATAAACCCTGATGTAGAAATCATATTTCCCCTAGTGTTGTTAAAAGTACTTTTTCACTAAAATCTTAAGGTGACTGACTGAATTATTTCATAAGCAGTCTCTCAATATACTGTTGATTTCTTCTTATAGTTGGCTAGCATGTTTTTAAAAATTAATTTAATAATAGTAAAGGGCCAATTTCAGGTTACTCAAGTAATTATACTCAGGTAGAGAGAAATTTGCTATTTAGGGAAAATATTAAAACTTGGTCCCTTTGGCACACTACTAGCCATAATAAATGAATATATCAAGATGGATTAACAAGTTAGATGTCAAAAGGAGAAAAGATACCCCAAACCAGTAGTTCTGAAACTTGGCTGTGAACTGGCATCATTGGGGAAGCTATCAAAAATTCCCACACCCAGGTTGCATCACAGACCAGTTACATCAGAGTGTCTGGGGGTGGGACACATCAGTCTGACAAAGCCCAGGTGGCTGCAGCAGCCTCCAGGGCTGGGACCACTGCCCTGTGGCTGTGTAATTTCAGTGTGGTCTCTGAACAAGAGCGACACCTGGAGGTGATTAGAAATCAGAGTATCAGGCCCCATCTCAGCACCACAGAGCCATAATCTGAATGATAACAAATCCCAGTGTCATGTGCATGTGCAATTTGAAAGCAGGTCTCTAACGTGGGTGTAGCAAACTAGGCCCCGTGGTCTGTTGGTCTGAGTAAAATTTTACTGGACTACATCCGTACCCATTTGTTTACATATCTTTTACAGCGGAGTGGGTAGTTGTGGCGCAACCTAAAATATGTGCTGTCTGCTCACTTACAGAAAACCTCTGCAATGCTTTTCAGCCTTGATGGCTCATTACAATCATGCCAGAGCTCTCACACCCTCTGCCTGACAGTAGCCGGAGACCACTGAGTCAGACTGGGGGAGGCTGAAGTGAGACCCAGGTATTAGTAATTCTTAGAACATCCCAGGTGATTTAAATGTGCAACCAAGGTTTAGAACCATTGCCTTCAACCTACATAGAGAAAATGTAGATGCGTTTTCTTAAAAATCTTTTTTTATGTTGGCGGCAGTCATTTTTGAATATTGAAAATAATAAAACAGTGATGGAAAGACATACATTTGACAATATAATAAAATTTAAAAATCAAAAAGGAAGACTCATCTTAAACAAAATTTTAGACTTAGAAAAAAACTAAGCAAAATTAAAAGAAGAATGACAGTGTGAGTTAGCATATACCATAAAATATCCTCATTGTAAAAGAGCTCAAATATATGAATAAGAAAAGATGAACACACTGATAAACTGGCAGAAGCCAGCTTATTTAAAGCAGAAAATAAAATGGCTTAATAATTACATGAAAAAATAAAATAGCTTTATTAACATAGAAAAGCAAAATAAAGTAGCGATGAGCCCCTGTCTGGACGTGGAGCTTGTCAGACTGGGATTCTTCTTTCCCTCCTCTCTCCGTCCTTCCTTTTTTTTTAAACCTCAATACTTAATACAGTGGGAGTATTGGCAAAAGAGTGTTTATGTATTGATAGAAATGCAGATTGTTAGAATTTGGCAATATGACCACAGTGTTCACAGTGCTTACTTGAGTTGAAAGTGCTTGACATTTAAAATGTGGCCAGTGTCTGTGCCAGGGCAGTGGTTATGAGCTGGGGTTTTGTAGAGTTAGACAAATTTGGGTTGAAATATGGCTCTGTTGCTTACAAATTGTGTGCTGGACATTCTCTGTTTATCCTTAACTATTTTCTTCTGTTTAATGGATTAAAAAAGATATTGTTAAAGGCTTTGGAATGTGGATAGTAATTAAAAATAGTAGACTTAGGGAGTAATTCATTTACAACATTGTCAACATCATCATTTCACCAGTAATTTAAAATAACAGTAACACTATATATATATACCGTGTGTGTGTGTTTCTGTTTGTCTTGTTGGCTTTTCTGTAGGGTTGTATACCACCCTATGCTGTTGTAATTGTGTAGCTTCACATGACGAAATGACCATTTATTTACTGAGAGCACCATGTACCTGATGTACGATCAGAATACTTCATCTTCTAGTGCACCCAGGCAGGTTTGAACGGCTGCCTGTGTCTGTGAGAGAAGAAGGAAACTACATGTAGAACCCCAGCTGCACCAGTGGCCTCCGTCCATCCCATGGGGGACCCTGCAGCTGGGTGGCCCTTCAGAGCTGTCCTAAGTTGAGAGAAGGCAGCAGGACTTTGTCCCCACGTTTACTAGTTTTGGGAGCCAGCTGTGGCTGGGGTGCAACCTTGGGTGAGACCACTCTTTAAGAGCTGGGGCAGGTAAAGATCCCTGCAGAAGGCATTTGGATTGCTCCCCACAACCTCCACCATAGTTCCTGAGTGTTACTCATCTAACATAGTCTTGCATAGCATATGATATGCTGGTGTTTTATTTGGGATTCTTATATTTAGTCATTAGTGTAGTGAGCATGCCTTTTTCTTTGAATGTGTGGGCAACCTGTGTTTAGGCAATGCTAACTTTCTAAACCAATACAGAGTATGGAAAAAAGAGAAAGATTTTTATCTTTCTCTATGTAATAAAAATTGACTATAGAATCAAAGACTGAGGAAATTTACTATTTCTTGATAGTTTGGAAGAACTCACTTGTAAAACCATCTGAACCTGGTACCTTTGGGGGAGGGTATAATTCATGTTTTTTGGTATATACACATTTTGTTGACAAATCTGTTATGGCTATTTTCTATTTCCCTAGAAGGTCATTTTACTACAGATATGTTGAATTATATGGGGTAAGTAATAAGAATATAGGATTATAAAGCAAAGAAGATGAATAATTTGTTACTCAGGCACTGACCATCTACCTCTCTCTTGTCTTGGCCTCCTTTATGTCATCTGAGTCGCTGTCTATACTCCTCTGGGCCCTCTCTGGGGACAGCAGAGTGACCAGTGGTTAAGGCTGTTCTCCAGTGAGGCTGCTTTGTATTTCCTAAGATCATCAGCCCTGACCTCAGAGCTCTTGGCTTTTCCCTTCAGTAACTAATGTGTAGTTCCCAGTGCGCAGTATCTAACCTTTAGTTCTCTGTTATCTAATTCATTCT
>PVKM010022459.1:0-21824 GCA_004027735.1 Carollia perspicillata
GGGTGCCTCCTGGGGTGGGCTGGAGTTCTTGCTGTTGTTATGAACATGCACCGACCAAGGAAAAGCCTTGAGCGCACCCCTAGGCACTTCACAGATGCTGATGGGCCCCTGACAGAAGCTCAGGGGCCTCAGCCGTGAGAAGTGGTGACCGCGCAGAGAAGGCCATGGTCCTCAGGAGGCTATTCTAGGTACTGGCTCTAGTTAATCAACAAGCTCTTACCAAGTATCTGTGACTCTCCTAAATACTTCCCACACCTAAGACAATGCCAGGCACGCAGTGTTTGTTGATGCCGCTACTGAATCCAGGACAGGAGGAGAAAGAGAATCAAAATTAAATATAAGATATGGTTCATAACCAAAGGAGTTCCTAAAATAGCTCCCAGAGCTAACATGATTTGGGAACAGTTATAAAACAGCCTAACTGCAAGGAAGCCTTGTGTGGACCCGGGCTGCATCTCACAGCCCCCTGTGCCACCACAACAGCATGTCCGTTCCCAGCAATCGTCCGCTGGCTGAGTGGACACACGGGCACAGGAATGGGGGCACTGTGCATCTTCTTAGGGGCCTGCTTCTAAACATCTGAAATAGCAATGTTTGCCCCTCATTTTTGGAATCACAAAATGCCCAGATACTGATTGGCCACCACCTACCGTGAGGATATACCCAGAATTATTGTGTCACCTTTGTGCAAGAAAGAGATCACTGTGTCCCTGCTGCTGCTCCCAACATGAACCTCCCACCCCCCGCCTGGCTCCCCTGGCTCCTCTCACTCTCTCACACACAGAACCGAGGAACAAGTTAAAGAGTGGCAGGAACTCTTGGTGAGCAAACTTTGCTCCTTGGCCAAGAAGTGGAAGCCAAGCTACAACACAGAATGCACCCCCGCTCCTGCTCATTTGCAATCTGCTCACGCCCAAGCTGGACTCTGGCCAGGACATGGCCATCTACCTGGGGCCTGTAGGAGGACTTCAGACAGAGGCTTCCTCCCTGTCCCACAGTGCTGACCCCTGCTGACCCCCAGCTTTGGGAAATGAGGAATAGTACAAATAAAGCCTTCATTTGGCCTAGAGCCCTAACAGGGGTCTGTGTGGCTTTGTCCCAAGGTTGCCCTGTGGCCTCAGCCCTCAGTTCCCCCAGACATGGATGTTCCCCTTGTCATCCTTCTGAGACAGCCTTCAGATGAGGCCAAGCCCCTAGAAACAGGAATGGCCCTTGCCTTTTAGCTGCCCAAACAGCATCTTCATCATCATGAATGTGGACCTCAACGTCCATCAAGTGCTCAACACTCATCAGGTCTGATGCTCAGCCCTCTTCATGGACCACAGCCCACACCATCTTCACGAGGGTGCTATGAAGCCTGGGCTATCTCCGCCTTCACTCTACAGGTCAGGAACAGAGCAGCCTGCAAAACTATACACAGCCAGTCACTAGACTCAACCACTGTGTGAAGCATGCCGGCAACGACATCCTCTTAGGAGACTTCCCCACAACCCCGTCCTCATTTCACACTTGACAACCCCTCGTGTAAAGGTGGGACTACCCATGGTTCCTTAAAAAAAAAAAAAGCAATCGCACATGTGCCTTTGTTGCAAGTAAGTATTTTTAAAATAAGTTTTTACTACTGACTCATTTAAATGAGGTGTGGTGTATGTATGACTCTTACAATGTGCAAAGTAGTGGTATAAAAAGTTAGCCTATCTCCTTCCCCCTTGAGGCTTTGTGAAGTGCAGGCAGTGATTCCTACTTTACAGATGAGCAAATGAGAAAAGTGTGGGGGGTCAGCCAAGATCACCCAGCCAGTAAGCAGTGGAGCAATACACTGACCCCGGGATTTTCCAATACTAACTCCGGTGTTCGGGGTGCCCACCGGGTGACAGGCAGCAGAGCACCAGCACCTGGGGCCACGTGTCCTAGCGGAGGGACCCGGGGCAAGTTCATTAACCTCATATTGCCTCAGTTTCTTCATCCACAGAACGGTACTAATAACAACTGTAACGTGGTGACCACGAGGATTAAATGAGACAATACATGCAAAGAAAGTACTTAGCACACGGGCCAACGCATAGCAAACACACATTCAATGGCAGTTATTGTTATTAAATGCCACTGCCCGGACAGGAACTACGGTGGTTCCTGAACTCTCTAGTAACCTATATATAGACCAGATACCAAACTCTGCACGCGGCAGGTGCTTCACACAGGTTGGCCTAAAGCAGCTTCCTGACATGCAGCCACCGCAGCTCCCAAACAGCGGTGGCCGGGACTCGCGGGATGCAGTCAGGGAGGACAAGCCCCGGGCCACAGGCGGGGCCGAACGGCTGCGGGGGTTCCCAGGGGCCAGGGCCTGTCTTCTCCTGCCAGGGAGGCTGGGACCAGGCTCCCCACCACAGCAACTCTGAAGCAGCAGCAGCAGCGGCTGCCCTGACGAACGTGTTCGGGGACTCCCGGGGAGCCAGAGGAAGGCTCCGAGCCGCGGGCGTGGCCACCCACAAGATGGCCGCGGAGCGGGCCGTGCCAGCCCGAGCACACGCGCGCCTTCCGGGGGCGGCGGCCGCCTTCCCTCCACCCTCTGCTCGCACCTCCCTCCCCGGGGGCTCCTGGTCTCTGCTCCCAGGGCTTGGGAACATGCCTGTCCTTGGTGAGAAGAGCAAATAAAAGCTCGTGGCCTACTTCCAGCAACCTCCCTGTTTCTCACTTTGAGATTAAAATAATAAACACACAGACATACAGAGGCTGGAGAGTGAGGGGGAAATGAAGTAGCATCGGAGCCGTGGAACAAGGGCTCGTGCAGCACCGGGCTGCGGTAACCTGGCAACCTGAGAGAGGTGTGCTGGAGCGAGGAGGACGCAGACAGACAAGTACCAGGGCTGGACAGGGGAAGGTGGCACAGGCTGGCCTGGCCTGTGTGCTGAGGAGGGAGGGGAGAGCGAAGAGCACGCTGCTTGCCCACACAGCTCGTGACTCCCGGCCGTGTGTCCCCAGGGGCACCTAACTAACTGGTCACCTGCTAACTCCAGGTTCTCTCCTCTCCAGTCCAGTTTAGATTCCTGTGCTCGTACCTTCCTGGAAACCCTGGACCATCATGTCCTTCGCCTGCTCTGAAACCTCCCATGGCTCCCCATGCCTCACTGAGGCATCCTCCTAGCATTCAAGGACCCTTGTCACCTGGTCCCAGTGTACCCCTCCAGCCTCGATTTTCTCGTCTCCCATACTAAACCCTCGGATCCTGCTTCGCTGCTCCTTCCACACACATCCCTCCTATATGCCCCCGTATGTGGGAAATCGTCCCTTCACCTTAGTCCAAACCCAGAGAACACTGTTCTCTTAACACCTACTTGCTGAATGCCTGCCAGGTACCAGGCACTGAACTAGGCACTGAGACCACAGGAATAGGTAAGACATCTCTTGTCCACAGTGAGCTCCTGGCAGTAGGGCCAATCAAAGAAGCCGATCAATGTGACACCAATGTGGCAGGTGATCTAGGGTTAACAGAGACAAGGCACTCACTGTGAGCCACACACTACTTCGAGCCTTTACGGGCTCATTTAATCCTTTCAAAAACCCTGTAAGACATGTGCAGTTATTACCAGCCAGTCCCATTTTACAGATGAGGGAACTGAGGTACAGCTAAGGTCATGTAAAACTTACTCAAAATCACCCAAAGTGAGGGACAAACTTACATGGACATTGGGCATCCCTGGCAGATGTGGACATTGAGGTCCAGCAGGGCAGCGAGAGCTAACCAGTCATGGGTAGAGCCAGATGCAGGGATGCCCATGGCCAGAGCACCCTCCTCTACTTCCCAAACGGACACTCTAGAAGTGCATAGTTCCCTTCCCACATAGAAAGGAGATATGTGGATAGGGCAGGGACCTCACCCAAAGCTGCCCTCCCTCATTCTAGGAAGAAAGCAGAAAGCAGGAAAAGGATGTGTGTATGAGTGACAGCCAACTATCATAACATGAGGCGATGGAAAACCCAAATTCACAGCCAATCTACTCGGTATCTATATTTACCCAGGCTACTCAGTGGGGGAACTTAACCCCAGACTGATGGAGGATCAGAGACTCCAGCGTCCTACCTCAGGCGTGAGCTGGGGAGGGGAATTCCTGGGGTGTGTCAGATGGCCTCTTCCTTCTGCCCCTGCATGGCCGTGAGCACCTACCTGAGATGCTATGCCTCCCTGCCAGCCACGCTGCCTCTGAGCCTGTGCCAGGCATACTCCCACCACACCCTGGGAGGGCTGGAGCATGAAGCTGCATGACTCCACTGACAGGTGGGCACTGGGGCTCCAGCCTGGACTGGGCCCCTCCACCTGGCACTGCTCCTCCTGCTCACAGGGGCTGTGTGTATGTGTGGAGGGGGGAGGGCGTGCAGCCTCAGGGTCAGGCACAGCAATATGGCTGGGGTGGGCACTTGCTGCCCCTTCAGTCCAACCCAGGTGGCCTTTCCTCCTCCTCTCCTCTCACAGTGGAAATCCGTTCCAGGGAATCCCAGGCCCTACTCAGGCCACCAGGGCAGCCTCCATCCTGCTGCACCCCACCAGGTTGCAGGTCGCCTCTCACCAAGCACAAGGGACCCTCCCTCTTCCTCCCTCTCCAGCAATCCTCCAGTCTCTTCCTGAAACTGGCCGGAAGGTAAGCTCCATGAGGACAGGGACTTCCACCTGCTTTGTAAGCTGCTGCATCCCCAGGGCGTGGAATAGTGCCTGGAATACAGTGGGTGCTCAATAAATACTGTGGGAGGCATGCATTATCCTCACCACCTACAGGTAGCAAAATGTGTAGCAAAATGTGTACATTTCCCAAAGCTATACAGCTGCTATATGGCAGAACTAAGATTCATAGCCAGCACTTTGTAGGCATGACACACACCATCTCACGCAATCATCTGACACTAGTATTTACTGAGTCCCTGACATGGGCCAGACGCTTGGGAGGACTTGGACGATCCTCACAATCGAAACTTTACTAGGGGCCTTTCATACACATAAAGGCATGTATACATACATGTAAGGGCCTATGGAAATACGTGCTATTTGTATATAGAGAAATATCATGCATAGATGCAACAGAAACCTGGAGGGTGCGAGGTTCACTGCAGGCACGAGGTTCCTCAAAGGGGACAGACGCAGAGGGGGCTCTGATGAATCTGAAACCTGCAATAAAACAGAAGGAGCCTGGCAGCCCAAGGGGCAGGAGTGACGGGCACCAAAGCACGAAAGCAGAACCGTGCAGGCTCGGGGAACAATTCACAGAGAAGTCTGACTGGTCTAAGGTTTTTCTTGTTTATTTTTACACCTCTGCTTTTAACTGTTTCATATTCTGTGCCTATCAGCAATGTTTTATCTGAAAGAAAAAAAATGGTTCACTGCAGTAAAAAAAAAAAAATACTTTTTGAAAACTACTGCTCAAGTTTCCTCTCATTATCCTACAGATAGGAAACTGGAATTGCCCCTGGTCCCAGAGCTGGCTTGGGGCTGAACAGGGGAGACAGGCCAGGTCGAGGGGCTTCACAGGAGCTGCCCAGGACACTCAAATCTCACAGGGCATAATGCAGAGGAGGCGGGCCTGGCCTCAGTGTCTGCACCTGTAAAACCAGGCCCTCAGGCTCGTGACTAGGACACGACCTAGGACATTCAGGCTCCCGCAGCACTGGTCTCCTCCTGCTGGAGAAGCTGCAGAGCTTTCTCTGCTGGAAGTCATGAGTTGTTTGCTGGTTTTCTTCCTGCTTGGCCTGCTTTGAAATGAGGAAGAAGCTATTCCTCCTGGCAAGCCTGGGTAACCCAGAAGGGCAGCAGTCCCCTCCCTGAAGCAGCAGAGGCAGCCAGCTCCAACAGGGAGAAACCGGATCCAGGATGCTGACTGGTCAGCAGCTGACCTCTCTGCTGGCCCCTGCTGGCTCCTACATATCCCACTGGGGCTATCTTCCCTGAAGAGGACAGGCTGTGGAGGCAGATGGGTTCAATTTCGGCACCCACCTGCTTCCAGCTGCGTGATCTCAGGAAAGATACTCTACCTCTCTGGGACTCAGTTTTTTCATCTGTCAAACAAAACGATCCCACAGAGTTACTGTGAGGCTTAAATGAGTGATTACAGAGAAAACACTTAGAACAGCACCTGGAACACAGGGAACACTCCGTGAGTTTAGCTATCACTACTGCTCTTTTTGTTTGTACATAAGGCTCCCTGAAACCGGGTCTCTGAGGTATCCAGCCGCACCAGGCTGGGTGCTAAGGTAACTGCTGTGGGGTGGAGTAGACAGCGGTACCAGAGAGAATCCAGGCTTGAGCCTGGAGACATCCAAGCTTCCTCCAGTCTCCTGGCTTCCCTCTCGGCATGTCAGAGAGCTGGAGGCATGTCGAGTGGTGCTACCTGCTTCCCAGCGCTGCCAGGAAAGCTCTGGTACACAGAAGGAAGGACAGACCCCGGCCTCTCCCGCCGCACACTCTGCTGTGGTTCCTGCCCTGGAGTGGGTGGCCTCTGCCGGTTCCCGTTCCTGTTTCCCAGGCCTGGATCCTTCCTTGATATCCTGTGGGAATGCTCCAGGCATTTTCCTTGAGATAAGTAATTCCAGACAGCTACTGCTTGAGATAAATCCAGTCCAGGGATTTGAGGGACTTAGCTGCATATTATCTTTAAAAGCCATTGCTGAATATTTCCTTGAGATGTGGGGTCAACCTGGTGAGTGTAGCTACACATTTACCCTACTGCTTCTTCAGAAGGGGATACATAGGAGGATACACGGTTTTGCCTGGCCCCAGGGAGGGGGATCGGCAGCCATGGCATCTACACTCTGCCTTCTGCCCACCAATGCCCCAGGTTCTGTGGGAAGGACAGTCCTTAAGATTCACATTAGGTATAGGGACCGCTCAAGCTCAACTCCTACTTTTTAGATTTCAACCTTTTAATCTTCATATCCCAGCACCTCGCGCCTGGCAGGGCTCTCAGTGGGAGCTCAGTGAAATGACAGTTACACTGAACGGAGGCTCTCCTTCTGTAAAATCACAGCTCAGAAAGTCACAGTCGTGTTCGAGTCAGGTGTGTCTGTCATGTGCAAGCAGGTCCATGCAACTACCAGTGTCCCTCACAAACATTCTACTACACTTAGAGGAGCGTGGGTTGTCCTGCAGATTCTTTGGTGCCCAGTAATTACTAATATGACCACCGAGTTATGTTAGATGTTGTGTTTAGATGTAGGTTACTCAACAGCTCCATCGCCATCTCTTAGTCAGCTTTAGAGAAGAAATAATAGACATGCCCCCACACTTCCCACTTGCCCCACTGATCTTTTGCCCCAGTGGTCTGGTCTCCTAAATGTCCCCATGCCCACCCCCTTCCTTCCACCAGGCTCATTGTCTCACTAGTTCCTTTATCTGAGGTGTCCTCCTCTCTCCTCTTTATTAGCACAGACCCCAACCACATTTCAAGGCCACACTCAAGTTCAAAACTTCTATGAAGCCTTATGGCCTGTGCTTCATGGTCTTTCTCCACTGTTGCTTCACCTGTTGCTACTCCTGCTGTCTCCCCTAGTACCTAGCATTCCATAGCAGGCTATTTCAGGCATGTGTCCCCTCATCACACGTTCTGGCTGGTACCTCCACCACCACTCTATTGCAATTTCTTTCCAAGGTCACCAATGACATCAGACATTGTCAGGTTCAATTCTTGGAGCTGCCAATCCCAGTGTTCCTTCCTCAGTCCTCATCCTTACTGTCTTGGATATCGTGCAACACCCGCTTCGTGAATCCTCTGTCCTGTTTTCAGTCCGGAGCGCTACCCTGGGAGCACCTTTCCTGCTTCTTTCATGACTGCTCCCACCTGTGCGAAGCCTGGGCCCCTGCTCCTGTCCCTCAGCCCTGGTGTCCTGGGATACCTTCACAACACTAACTGCATCCCTCACCTCATCTTTGGTCCTCGGTCAGCTTGGAACACTTGTGGGACAGCCCACGTGGCTGTGCTGTCACCTCAGGTTCGACATAACTAAAATCCATTCAACTGTTACTTGTTGAGCGTCTACAAAGCCAGGATCTGTTCTAGTCACTGGGCAGCAAACCACATGAAAGCTCCTGCTCCGTGTGTCCATCGGCAAATGCGTGGATAAATAAAATGGGGTAGAGCTATGTAATGAAGCATCATTAAGGGGAAGGGAACTCTGACACATCCTACAATATGAATAAACCTGAAGGCATGGTGCTTGGTGAAATAAGTCAGTCGGAAAAAGGCAAATACTATAGGATTCCACTTTGATAAGGCACAGGAAGTAGAATGGTGGTTGCCAGGGGCTGGGGAGACAAGAGGGGAGTTATGTCTGATGGGTACAGAGCTTATGTTTTGCGAGATGCAGAGACTTCTGGAGATGGAGGGTGGTGGTGGTCGCACAACAACAGGAGTATGCTGAACGCCACACTGACCTGCACACTTAACACTGGTTAAGATGGTAAATTCTATGTTCCGTGTATTTAACCACAACAAAAAGTCCCTGTCCTCTCCACTTTTCTGCATATTTTATTGCCTCAATTAAAATGAAAAAGACACTGTCCTCCCAGATCTTACGCTCTAGAGGCAAGACTGTGGCTGACATCCCAGCAGCTCCTTCCCAAAAGCCCACCACTCGCACTGCCGCTGCTCCCCAGGCTTGTGCTGCGGACACTTGATTCCTCCTCTCCCCCATCTCTAGGTCCCCTCCATTGTTCCTCTTTTTACCTTTCACCTCAGTCCTTCCTCCTTCCCAGTATCACCATCTCCACCACCTCTCGATTTTTGATAGAAAAACATGAGGAAGGGGGAAGAAACTCAGGAATGAGTTTCCTGGTTCCAGTGCTGACTTCACCAATGAATAACCCTGCACATGGAGCTCTGACTGCCCCACCCATTATGTGATGAGTTTGAAATGACATTCACGAAGGTTCCTTCCAGCTCTAGCCCAGGATGAATCTCCAGCTGACCTTACCCAGCCCACCTGTGGTCTGGTGTGCTCCTCTCAGGTCCTCAGCAGCCCAAGAAAGACCTTTTTCAGGAGGGGAACCCAGCCAGGGCGAGAGCTCCCACCCAGTGCCCCTTGGCTCTCTTTCCTGCCAGCTTGAACTTCTACTGCTTGCAACCTTGTGACTTTGGATTACCTGACCTCGGATTCCGCCAGCCCTGCACTGCTGCTGGGACCTCTTCTGACCTGACTGCCCATAACTGGGGCAGCCTCGTCTGCTGACAGTGGGCCCTGCTCTGCTGCCACCAGCTGGGCTGCCTGGTGGCTGTATAACAAGGGAACTGCTGGCTGGACTCTGGACTCTCCGTGGGCCATCACCATGGCCCCTGCTGACGTGCCAGTCCTGGCCCTGGTCCCTGCAGTGTCCTCTGAGTTCACCCCTGATGCAAGCTGGGTTTACAGTCTGTCTGCGATTGAGTCACTCACTCCACAAATGTCCACTATGATGTCTAGTCCATGAGCAGCACTGTCTCGGCAAGAGATGCATCCGAAGGGAACACAACGGCTTCTCACGTCAGTGTTGCACGGCCAGGACGCGCTTCCCTACTCGACGTGGACTTCATCCAAGTCAAACTCCTTCATGCAACAGGTATTTCCGCAGCACTTACTATGTGCCAAGCACTATTCCAGGCATCCTAATAAAATACCAATTTTAAGAAGTGTAACTTTCTACGCAGTACAATGGTTACAGAGCCTGAGCTATGTGACAAGAATCTCAGTTACGTGTCCTTCAGTAATTATAAAACCTCCCTAAGTCTCGGTTTCCTCACTTGAAAATGGGGGTAAAAACAGTAACTAAACAAGAAGCTTGTCTGAAAAAGAAATGAAAGAGTCCAAGTAAAATGCTTGGAACAGTATATGGCACATAGCAAGCACCTGGATATTAGTCGTTTTTCATTTTTATGTAACCTAAATATGCCAAGAACTTCAGGAGTCCTGGTCCCGCCCTACACAACCAATACCCCAACAGTGTATTTGTAGATGAGTCGGGCCTTCAACAGAACGAAGCCCCGACGCCAGCATCACTAATAAAGAATAAAGATACCTGTTGGGATAGGGAGAAAAGGCAGAAAACTATACCTGAACAACAATTAAAATAAAAAAAAAAAGAATAAAGATACCTGTGCAAAGTAATACATACAATCCTAATGCTTTCACATGGGTCAGCCTTGGGGATATCATTAAAGATATGGATACCAAAAGCTTTTGAGAAGATACGATATTTCTGGCATATGTATTCGACAATGTATACGTAGCTTTCTACAAACCAGTAAGAAAAAGGCAACCTGATAGAAGAATGCGCAAAAGCCCTGAATAGGCACTTCACAAAAAAGGGTGCCCAAGTAGCCAGTGTCACGAAAATGCCAACGATGCAAATGCAGACCACAGTACAATGCTACTTAACATCCACCAGAATGAGGAAAACAAAAAGGGAAAACAATACCAAATCTTGACATGGGCATGAAGCAACCAGAACTTTCCTCCTCTGGTAGGAAAGTGGAAAGTTCTGTCACAGCTGCTCTGGCACTAACTACTAGGACTGTGAGCCAGCCGTGCTGCTCCTACATATATACCCACAACTGTATGTAGATATAATGCACATATACACTTACACACACGTGTGTGTGTACAAATATCCATTCACCAAAAGATATGTTTAAATATATTCGTAGTAGCACTGTTAGTAATAGCCCCAAATCTGTACATACCTCAAATATCCATCAACCATGTAGTGGATAATAAACTGTGATCGATGAATAAAATGGAATACTACACAGCCACAAGAATGGGAAACTACAATGACACACGTTGTGGATGAATGTCACAAACTAATGAGTAAAAGAAGTCATACACAACAGAGAACGTACGGTGTGATCCATGTTATGTAAAGTAGAAAAGCAGGCAAAACTAATCTGTAATTTTAGCAGTTGAAATAGTGGTTACCCTTGGAAGGGCGGTTCGTGACTAGAAAGAAGCCCAAGGCGTTTGCAGGGAGGCGGGGTCTGACAATATTCGATTTCTTTCCTTGACCTGGAAGCTGGTTACAGGCTGTGTAACCGGCCTAATTTCCAAGTAGATTGTTGCCCCCGAACCAACAGATTTTTAGGGCCTCCATGAAATCTAAAGATATATACACATTTCTGATCACTTTCCTATTGCCTTTCCACAAATGGCAGAGAAACTAGTCTAAAACTTCAAAACCATATAAAATAAATGCACTTTCAACACTCCAAATTAATTTACCAAGCTTTATGTTCTATGAGACTGAGTTTGAAAATGTATTTGGGTTTTATAGATGCATGTTGAAATACAGAGTAATTTTGAGAAACGAGGTTTTTTAATGAGAAAAAAGTGGTGGGGCCAGTGGTGAAGGGAGTAAAAACCAAGAAGACAGAGGAGGGGAAAATGCAGCTCCAAATAGCAACCCAGGGCTCACATTTCCAATAGCTTCCAGAGCACTGAAGTGACTCTGTGCCTGGAAGCCAGGAAGTCCAAGCAGAAGCCAGAGACTCAAGGACAAGGTCAGGATCTGGAAGCAAGATGGTAGCTAAGTTATAAGGAGGCTCCAAGACTATGGCAAAAGAACCCAGAGAGCTGGTGGACAAATATAAGCTGCCAAAAGGTTAGGAGAGGAGCGATCGGACTTCCTGACCCAGTGCAGGAAATAGTGGCTGGGTGTGGGCAGCCTTGGGTACATAAGGAAGTGACTTCAGCCGATCATGGAATAAGAGGATGTGGCCCTGGGTGTGCTCAGACCTGCAGAGGGGATGAGCAAGCTGGTTCTTTCTCTATTGGGTGTGACTTTCTAAATATACACACATTCATCTGTACAATACAATCCATTCAAATGTTTACCATCACTGAACAGGACTGCGGAGGCTTTTGGTTTCGACTGCCCCAGGAGCCGGCTAGGGTAGCAGCAATCTAGAACCTGCCTCCTAAACTCACAATCATCATCTTAGTCCCTTTACATGAGAATAAAAGAAGCAGTGACTCTGAATTTGAGGAACATCAGAATTTCAAGAACATAATCCACACCCCTCCCCTGTAATTTCCGCCAATAAAAGGAGGCAGAAAACTCAATATTTAAAATCAAATTAAAAAACCAGGTAAGCCCACCATCACTTGCATTTATTCTTGAGCTCACCCAAAAATATACTGGTGTCACTCAAACACATGGCAACTGAACAACCGTGTCTGGGGTGAGGATGTCAAATGCTCCCCGGGGAGAGTCTCTGTGCCTTGCCCAGGTTGCCTGGCCTTACCTTGGCTTCTGCCCTGCCAATCCCCTCTGCCTCCACTGCCACCATCTCTCCTTTCCCCATATCCCAAAGTTCCGCTCCCGCTTTCACTGTGACGTCACAACCAAAGAGTCCAGCAAATGAGTTCACATAGGAAGAACCTTGAAGCTTGTCTTGAAATGTAAAAAGCCAGAGTATTCTAGAATCCACGCACAGCTACTCTCCCCCACTGTCTAGGCAAGGCCAGGACCTCACTTTGGGGAAAATTTCTCACTTCCCTGTCCTGGCCCTAAAACAGCCTTGCCGACTGCAGGAGGATGGTGTTGGCC
Source organism: Carollia perspicillata (assembly GCA_004027735.1). NCBI lineage: Eukaryota > Metazoa > Chordata > Mammalia > Chiroptera > Phyllostomidae > Carollia > Carollia perspicillata. The sequence continues at coordinate 12,557 of PVKM010022459.1, forward strand.
GATGGCGTGTGCTGGGCTGCTGAGGTATCCGGCAACAGGCTGGAGGTTTTATCTGGGAAGCAACATCATGTTCTCCAGGGCAACGAGTGCATGTCTCCTACATTTCAGAGAATGTAGCAAGTGGAACTCAGTTCTGCAAGGCAGAGCAAGCACCTCACTGAAAGGAGAAGGAAGGAAAACAGCTACAGGCCATACTCCCGTCATTTCCACATACTTGCTTGGAATGGCCTTCTTGTTGCCCTTAAAGTTCATTTCAAGTGTAGCAGCATGTAAATATGCCAACATCACAGCATATTTAGGTGCTCCAGGGACACAGCTGCACCAAGCCACAGGCATGACTGAGCTGGAATACTGTGCTTAATGGTGGGATTTTTATGGCAAACTGAAGTTAGTATGAAGTTAGGAAAAAACTCCTAAACACGATTTTATAAGACATTGTAAATGCTGAGGATAGGGGAAATGGAGACGAAGGGACAAGCAGTGGGCAGACAGCCCTGAAGTCATCTCCAACAGAAGCAAGGATCTGGATGTAATGACCTCTCAGGGCCATTTCTACAAGACTGTCCCCCTACACCAGAGTTCCTCAACCTCAGCCCTATTGACATGTTGAATGGGGCAGTTCTTCTTCATGCGGAGGGCTGCCCTGTGCATTGTATGATGTTTAGCAGCATCCCTGCCCTCTACCCACTAGATGCCAATAATACTCCACCTGCTGCTCCATGTGACAACCAGACATGTCTCCAGATGTTCACCAAATGTCCCCCGGGGGCAAAGTTGCCCCTGGCTGAGAACCACTGCCTGCTAACAAATCATGTCTCACACAGGCAAGACCCCAGCCGTGGCCAAAGTGTAGTCGTCCACTTTAGAAAGGGCTTAGACAATGTAGCCTGGTCATTATTTCCTCAGGCATTAAGGCCACAGAACTACCCAAGCAAGCTGCCACCATCAGATCTGAGAAGCGGGAGGAGGTCCAGGTGGGGATGTTCTGTCTCCGGTTCCACAAAGCCCGCCTCCTCCCAGACACGGTCCACATCAGAAGACAGTTGATCAGAGAAACCCCCAGCTATCAAAAGTCACTCCACATCCTAATTCACGTCAAGTGTTGAGTATACAAACTGCACATACTTACCATATTTTTTGGACCATAAGACAAACCTAAGTTTTAGAGGAGGAAAATAGGAGGAAAATTTTTGAAGAAAAAAAAGTGGTACAATATTTAATGACATAAATAACATAACATTTCGCTAATGTAAATGTAAACGGAACTCAACAGCAGCATTAACAACCATTATTTCTCCCAAATTTCGGGGGAAAGGGTGCGTCTTATAGTCCGAAAAATACAGGCAGTTACGTTTCTGGGAGGAGGGAACAGACATCTCAGTCCCTCAAAACCTTTTTCAACTAACCATCCCAGCTCTGCCCTTTCCTCCACTCAACAACCTTGACTAGAATGTCACCTAGGATACCAGAAGCCCCCTAAAAAATCTACCAAAGCTCAGGTCTTGCTCTGCAGGTCCTTGAAAATCAAGGCTGGCACTCTCGTCAAGAGGCATGGAAGAATCCTCAGGCCAAGGAGAAGGAACTGAAGTGACAACTGCAGACATGTGAGGGAGGGACAGATGGAGGACCAACACCAAGGGCAGTGGGGTGGAGCAAAGTCTGGAAGGGGCAGAGCCAGGGAGATCCCCAGGGACAGGCCCACAAGCTTCCGGGCTGTATAGAAAGGGAAAGATCCTGTGTAACCACAGACTTGCCCAAGCAGAGATGACGCTGGCTGCATTGCCAACTATAAATCCCGTCCACTTGGGGCTGGGTTTGGCTCACTACAGGCCGCCCCCCACCAGCTACAGTTTTGCTAAATTTAGTGCTGTTCCCAAGTCACCCAAACGACACCACTCTTCGTGTCCATTTCAGGTTCACCCGGGGACAGGCGCAGAGGAGCGGGACTTGTCAAGAAGAGATCTGCCCTCCTGTGACCTCTCCCTTCCCCACTGAAGCCAGGGGCCCAGGGGAGCAGAAGACGTGAGAAACCACAGTCAGAGGTCTCCAGGGCTCTGTGAGCAGGCTCTGGCCCTCAGCGGCACTCAGGGAGAAAAGGGGGTGCAGGTTCCAGGGGAACACCCTCACTCGGCCCACTCCACTCTGCTGCTGGGAGTGGTGCTACGGAGATATACTCTCAGGACGGGCCTGGGAGAAGGCCCCTCTGCCTAGGAGATAAAAAAGTATTCGATCAAATAGTTATAGGCACTAAAATTCAGAGGTTAAGACAGTGGTTTCTAAACCTGGTTGCACAGTGAAACCACCCAGGAAGCTTCAAACACACCTGCTGTATTGTGAAACTATGTGTGGTGTCAGGTGGGTCCTGGGAATATCACAGGGAACACTCTGGAAGGTATATGACTGTCTAATCGCAATGCTGTACACCTGAAACCAATACAAAATAATACTAAAAGAAAACTGTAATTGAAAATTTAAAAAAAAGACTGCTGCCCCAGTCCCATCTCCCAAGACTGATGAGATTGGTCTAGGGTGTGATGTCATTGGCCCAGCTTTGGAAATTCCAGTGTTGAGACAAGTTCAGAAGTAGTGGGTAAAAAGCATGGCTTCTGCCTCCAGGCTGCGGTAGGTGGGAGAGGGGCGGGGGGAGGACTTCCGACCCAAACGCTATGTGACCTTGGGCAAGTTATTTAACCTTCTATGCCTCAGCTGCATCAACTGTAAAATGCATAGGATAATATGTAACACCTGCCTGAGAGTGACGATCTAAGCAGGGGTGTCCACACTTTTAGCGTCCCTGGGCCTCACTGGGAGAAGAGTTGTTTTGGGCCACACATTAAATACACTGCGACATGTAATCACAAAAAATCTCATGATGTTTCAAGTAAATTTATGACTTGGAGTTGGGCTGCATTCACAGCCACCCTGGGCCCCAAGCAGCCCATGGGCCACAGGTTAGACACCCCTGAACGAGACAATAAAGCACACAGAACAGTGATATGTAGAAAGCGCTCACAAAACGTTAGGGATCATCATCACTGTTGTTGTAACGATAAAGAGGAAGAGAGGAGAGCGGCAACCACGAGCTGTCTCTATGCTGTGCCTAGACTGAGTCTCTAGGACGGAAACTGGGACTATTCCTACAAGTGGGAGGGGAAGGAGGCTCCAGAGCCACCTCTACTTAGGAGAAGGACCACCCATTCTCCCTTCCTCTGTTCACACTGTTCTTCCCACCTTCAGCATCCTCCCCTCTCCCCGTGTGTCTAAATCCCACCACTACGGGTCTAGCTCTAGGCAACCCAGGGACTCTCCCTTCTCAGGTCTCCAGTGATACTTACTGTGTGCCTATAACATTGGAACTATAGAATTTGCTATCCTGAACAGCTACCAGCTAAATAAGTATCTGCCTATGAGATGGATGAATGCTTTGCTACGTACTAACCTGGTCTCCTTAAAGAGACGATGAGCAATTTGGGGGAGGCCCTAATTCTCATGCTTCTGTTTGTCCCCTATGGCACTGAGCACCATACTGGACACACGGGCCTTGATTAATGAAGATTTTTGTGGAACGAAAACATGCATGTTGAGACAGCAGTGCTAACTGCACATCAGCAAGGAGCCAGGAGAAGCAGGGTCGGCACCAAAGACCACGGGATTCTGGACTCTCCACCCCACCATTATAAGGACAGGCCACCACTCCTTTCCATCCCTTGAGACCTATCCCACCCACCCACTTCCAGGGCAAAAGGAATGCTGGGCAAACAACTCTGCTCCCCAGCACCCTGCTGTTCCAAGGCCTCGACACGTGAGGCCACGTGTCTAGTCGCTTCTGCCATGAAGCCACCAACCCCATGATTCCCTAAACCCAACTGCAGCAGCCAGGCAAAGCCAAGGTTGCCCACGTGGATGTCGAGAGCAGCTGGGCACCAACAGGCTGTAAGCTTCTTACAGATTAAAGGTCCTAATTTAAACCTCTATTTGAGGTAGGACAAGCGGGTCAGGGCTCACAGGCCAGTCGGCACAGCCGGTGGAAGGGTGAGAATCCAAGAAAGACTCCTCTCCTTTGGGGGGAAGATGGGCCAGAAGGTAACAGGTTGAAGTGGGGTCACTGAGAGGGATCTACCAGGAAATGCTCCCCAACTGCGCCAACACTAATGTCTCACCCAATGAATCTGAGACGCAGATCAACCGGACAAGATATAAGGCAGAATGGCTTTCCTCTCCCTGTCCTGACCTGGGGACAGAAATAGCTAATAAAGTCAGGAAACCAGACAGAGAGAAGAGACGAGGTGCTGGACACACTGCACTCCAGGAGTCATACCTGGTGACAGCAGGGGAGGCGACCTCTGCTTCCCGGTCCTGGTGAGGTGCTCCTGCCTCTCCCCGCCAGCTCTCTGCAGCAGGACGTACCGGGCACAGCAGACAGAGTGGGTGAGCAGCCGCACGCCAGCCTGGATCACGCTGGGAGAGCCTGACTCTGCTGCTCTTTAGAAAAACACCCTCTCGCCACATCTGTCTCCATAGAAATGGCCTCTGGGGACGTGGTTGGAACCTGCTGTCTACGCCAAGAGCAAAGAAATTCCTACAGGAGAGTTACTTAAACTTTTTGGACCCTGGCCCACAGTAAGAAATAAAGTTTATGTGATCACCCAGTGCACACATACGTGAGCCCTTGTGTATATGGAGATGTGTATATAACCGAAATAAAGCTTCCCGAAATCATATCCATCTTTACTACATACTATGCAATCTAGTATTTTCTATTGCAATTTCTTTTTAATGTTGGTCTCAAACCTCTAAATTGATTTCACCACCCATTAAGGTGTCTGTCTGGACTTGCAGTCTGAACCCCAGTCTGGGGAAAGTAGAGGGGGGCAGTTTTGCTTGAAAGAATTTTGAAAGCCCCCTCACAGACTAACCTCCCCACAAAGCAAACTCCACTAGGCATCCAAGTTGGGAGCCACAGCAAGAGGAGGAAGAGCTGATGTCTTCCTGCCCCCAGGAGTCCCCACATTTGTCCCCTGCTGTGCTCGGGGTGCAGGGGCTCAGGGGCTCTGCGCTTCCACCTCCAGTGGTACCTCTGGTGTTGGCCAGTGAGTAACTCAGCCAGGCGCAGGGTGGATTTTCCATCACCGCCCCTCAACCTCACTCCACAGAATGAACTTGCCTGGGACGCACAAAGGCAGGTATGCCGGTGCTGTGCGGCCCACACTGGTCTTGTAAATCTCCAAGCAGCCTATCTGTGTATCAGATACACGACAAACTCCTAGAGGACAGGAAGTCTGGTTTCTTAATTTATTTTTTTAACTGAAGGTACACAGAACTCTTCATAGGAATTTTTGCGAGGACAGGAACAAAAACAATCCCATTTTAAACTACCCTCAACCCAGTCATTGTACTTTCCCAAGCAGCCCGTGAGATCTTGCCACCTCCTCCTGCAGGCAGCCCTCCCTCGTGGATCAGGACAGCTAAGGAGTTCTCCCAACCCTGTACCACGGTGACGTGAAACTCTGACGACTCCTGGCCATAAGCACTGTCCCCAGAAATGCAACACACTTCTCTACATTTGTAATTACTGCTTGGCGGAGTATCTCAGTTGGAAACCAGGTCACCAGGAAACGAGAAAAAAGATAGCATTCCATATTCTGAATTAGTAAGTTTTACAGATCCACTGTTTTCTATCTTGATCCAGGTACACCTTTTTGTTCCCTGATAAACAGAGCAAACACTGGAGCTCTCTATTCATGTCCGTGCACAGAGACTCCCCATTCTCCATGGCTTCCCCAAGCTCATCAGAGCTGCTATCGTGCCTGCCATTCATCAGTGCCCTTAAAACCTGGAAAGCCTACACAGTGAACACTCATCTCAGTCAATCCCCAAAGACTCCAGGGGAGAACAACTGTCTGATCCCGTTTTAAGAGCTGACAGCTCCCCCAGCCTCTAGTGGGATCTGTAGATACTCTGATGGTAGATGCCAAGCCGTGCTGTTGTGATATTTTTTCTTGGAGAAAGAGACTATAGTTTCCTTGCAATTCCAAATGAGAACTGGCATAAAAAGAGCTTAAGAACCACCGAAATCCAATTCTCAGGAATTCAGTTGGTCAGGGCCCTCCGGAGACCACCCTACGTTTGCAACAGACACGCGGCCCCTTCTGCCACATACACCCGCTAAGAGAAGGTGGACCCCCTTCTCCCAACGAGTCATTTCCTCCGTCATCCCTGGGCCACGGCACTGCACTGTTGAGTGAAGAAGTCCCACTCCTTCCACACCCAACTGCTGGCAGGCACATACTTACTGAGCACCTGACAGAGACTATGCTAGCCTCTGAGGATTTAACAGCAAGGCAGATGAGACGCTCTCGCATTCCAAAAGACACCCTCCGATTCCCAACTGTCCCTTGTGGCTAATACACCACTTTGTACACTCCCTTTGCATCCCTTTTCCTGCTTTGTCTTTTGGCATGGGTGTCTGTCTCCCTCACTAGCCATAGCTCCCTGAGGACAGAGGCCACATCTTGTTCGCGCTGGCACATTCCTTCCTTTCCCATCCCAATCCCCACTCCACCCAGAAAGACACAGAGCTTTTCACACAGGAGGCCCTGGACAGATGTGCTTCAACAAATGGGTGCCGATGGGTTAGCTAGTGGTCTAAGTAGCAAAGACTGGCCCACTGGGGACAAGCCTCGCTCATCGAGCAGGATCCAGAGGACATGGAAGACGGCCTCTACGCAGCAGAAAATGCACAGGGCCTCTGCCCAGCCAGCCACAGCCTGTGGCTGTCATCCCAGTCGTTCGTCTTTTAAATTGTGCTTCTGGTCACGGCAGCTGAAAAATAACCCCAAGGGAACATATTCAGCTGACATGCCTCCTGGCCTGTCAAGGCGGATGAAAAGTGTATTTGCACAAGCATTTTCAGCATACAGGTGAGCTAATGGAAGACATGCCACAATGCTTCAAAGACATATTACCTCTCTCTCTGAAAACAGAGGTGGCTCCTGCAGCTGCCTGGGCCAGCTCACTTCCAGAGCAGGGCCGAGCACAGTCACCCACCTCCTACATCACCAGGTGGTGCCTGAAGTAGCCACGATCTTGGGCGCCTGCCAGATCCAGAACGAGGCTTCAAGTTTGCGATGCTGTTTTCCCGAATGTCACCTATGCTTTCAATACTACGAAAGATATGGCTCTAGAAGCCACCACAGAGATCTAGCTACTGGATTTCACTGTCTGACAAATGCGATTTTAGAGTGCTGAGGTCAGAAAGTGGATCTATTCCCCAATACTCTTCAGTCAACAAATACTGGTGAAAGGCTGGCGATGAAGGCAAGGTTAATACGGAAGAATTGATCAGAGCAACCACCTCTGATGGAGCAGGTACGAGATCCATCAGGATGAAGAATTAGGACGTCTATTTATTTTTATTTAGAAATAAGGAAGTAAGCTTTAGTATTATTTAATGTATGAACTGACATGGCACACTCCACCCGTTTGTGTCAGGTGGCCTCCATCACTTAAGGGACATCTTGTGTCTGAGGTGGACATCCAAAACGCACAGGCCGGACGGCGGCTCCGCGGGGGTCTGCGGACTGTAGTACTGTTTACACACGGCCTGTTCAGCACATTTAAGATCGCACCTTCGATGGACACAATAAATAAGTCGTAGTAATGAGAGATGAGCGAATCGCCTGACCACAGGGTCGCGATTACCCCGTGGCGAAGTCCCCAGGAGAGCTGCTGGACTCAGGTTTTCTTTCTAACCAGAAAACAGGGTTCCAAAATCTGCCGACCTCTTCTGTAATGACTGCCTGTCAGTAGAATGCTACTTAAGGAATGTTTTTAAATAAATAAATGAATGAATATTTAATCCACTCTTTTAAGGTAAAGGTGACATTTTAAAAATGGGTAAGAAAGCATTTAGTTTGTGAAAGAGACGTGACAGAAAGAGCATCCTAAAAACAGGCGTTTGGAAGTCATTTCCAACATTACGTGATGACCATTCCACATTCAATGCAAGGACGCCATCTCTAAAATCCTGTATCTACGCACACACGTAAGACAGCATCCTGGCATGAAGGGAGGGAAATGGGACAACTGTAAGAGCATAATCAATAAAATATACTCATAAAATTAAAAAATAAAAATAAAATCCTAAAAAAAGAAAAAAAGACAGCATCCGAACTTTTAAAAAAATGTCTCAATGAAATAAATAAAGTGCAGTGTTTCCTAGGTCACAAGTCTATTTATACTACGAAGTGAACCCATAATAACCTCTTTATAAAGAGGTCTCTTTCAAAATACCCTGAGTGGAACCAGACCTTCAAACTGCTATACTGCAAACTATGACCCCGATGTATTGTGAAAAAATGAAGTATATTCGATTGCACGTTCTTACTAAAAAAGAGTAATTCTTAACGATTCATTCCATTGAATTCTTCAACATGTCCCTATCTCTTACTACAGCAGGGAACAAAAATGACAAAAACCCCGCTCTCGTGGAGCTCACATTCCAGTGGGGTGAGAGAAAACATACGACGTAGCAGACAGGTACAGTATGGGAAGTGACGGCGGTGCCATGGAGAAGGAACACTGCAGGGAAGGGGTGCAGGAGACAGTGCCGGCAAGGCAGGGAGGGCAGGTGGGGCACTGGGAAGAGAGTGTCTGAGCACAGACCCAGAGGAAGTAAGAGTCAGCTGCCGGGCCGTGCGGAGGAAAGCAGTCCAAGCAGAGGGAACAGGAGGCAGAAAGGCCCTAAAACAGGAAATGCCTAGTTTATCTGAGGAACAGCAAGGAGGCCAGTCGGGCTGGGGCACAGGACAACAAGGGAAGAGCAGCAGGAGATAACGACACAGAACTGCAGAAGGGCCAGACCATACAGGCCTGCGTTTCCCAGAGGGGAGCACGTGAACCACACCTAGGCCAAAATGACATGTGCTACGAGTGTTAGGTTAGCATGGCAAAAGCGAAAACCCTGCAACACATACCAGAAACGAAAATACAGGGATGGGCAAAAGTAAGGAAGGACTCTGTGCCGAAGTGTGCTGGAGTCCAGCGAGGAGACTACAGCAACGTGCGTAAGACGACGGCCAGAAAACGGAGCACCAACAGGACTGCCCCTAAGTGCGCTGTGCCGCTGGGACACCCTGTTAATACAGCCTCGGTAAAAATCATAACCTGCTTGTTGTCTTCCATCTGAACTGTAAACCTCTCTTTGCCTACCCCCTGTATACTTGACATATTTCTTGCATATTGGGGTAAACATATTATTAAAATAAAT
>PVKM010022460.1:0-21765 GCA_004027735.1 Carollia perspicillata
AAGTGTAGGCAGCCACAGCTGGTGTGGCTGCAGTGGAGACTGCCCTGGAGCTGGAGGAGCCACAGAGGCGGCCAGGGCAGAAATGCAGCAGCAGGGTCCGGAATTTGCCCTGCCCTGGGTGAAGCTGGCAGTGGTGGGCGTGTGAGCGGGGCTGCCTCCCAGGCAGGCGCCACCACTGTGCTGCCCTCAGGTGCCAGCCAGTGGGGAAAGGGGGCTCAGAGCTACAGCTAGAATTGGAGCCCAGCTGCCCCTGGTCATTGGGAGCAGTTTGCACCTTTCCATAAGGTACTGATCTCCCCAGGACTGATGCTAACTCTGGCTGCACACTGTGTAGGAGCTTTGAAAGGGAGCTGAGGGAGGAGGGAGGAATCGGGAAGCCAGGGAAAATCTTGGTGGGTTCTCTCCTTCCCATTCCTGGGCTTGTGAGCAGTTTTCCTCCAGCTTCCGCTAGCTGCGGAGCATTTAGCTGACCTATTTCTCCTGCTCTGTTGGCACTTGCGCATCTGGCCCAAATGTCCAATCCCTTCGCTTGGATATTGCTCCCCAGATGTTATAGTTTCCTGTGTGCCAAGCCAGCCCCTGGCTCGGAGACAGTGATGAGGCCCTGCAAGGCTCTGTCCCCTGGAGACTATTCTTGCAGGGGCCTGGTGGGGGGGGCAGCACACCGGTGAACACAGTGAGGATAATGTCCAAGCGACCAGTGCTGGGCAGAAAGGCCACGGGGGAGCGTCCAGGACTGACCTGGGGAAGTCAGGAGGAGCAGTTAGGATTTATTCCAAGTGTGGATTCCAAGAGTTTCTGGAAATGAAGAATGGAATGTGATTCTTACTTCACCGTCCGTCTTTCGTGATTTTGGGAGCCTGTTGTTTAGAAGCACATTTGAGGGGTTCTCAGAACCGGAGGAAGGGCCAGTGTCCTCCAGGTCCCTTCTACCCCCTCGTACCCGTTTCCCAGCTGCTGTGCAGTCGGTGGCGCTGCCACAAACAGCGAACCCCGAGTCCTTCTCCAGGGCACCTCGCCAGAGACACTGGAGAGGTTAACGCCACTCCACCCTCCCCCCGGCCCAGGGGGCTGTTGACTGAGTCAGGGAGCTGGAAGTCCAGCCTCCTGGCCTCGGGTGAGAAGACTCTGTGGTGTTATTTAAAAATGCCTCAGACTTGCCCTTCCCTATCCCCCTCGCCTCACTCCCTCACGGCTTTCTCCTGACACCGAACGCCTGTCTCAGGCTCTGATTCTGGGGAAGCCACTTCCAGACAGACCATGCATGCATTCTGTCGTTTAGAAGTTGGGGTTCTGGGATGAGAGAGTTGTTCTTTCCAGCTCTGAATTCCTAAAACTGCGTGACTGACTGAACCGCACAGCAAATTAGTGGCGGAGCCAGGCCCACAAGGCACTGGCAGCCTGAAGACACCAGGGTCGCTGTGGTTTACCAGCCGCTGGGCTCCCACATCCCCTGCATCTCAGGTAAGAAACCCCTCCCCCACTCTGCTTTGGTCGTTCAGAGACCTGTGTCCGGAACTCCTCTCCCTCCCCTCCGTACTGGAATAGTTCACACTGAAGTGTGAAAGATGAGAGACAGTGCATCTTGAAAAGCAGATGCTCGTTTATCCAAATACATTTTTTAATGCAACGGACCTTTTGTTGGGATGATAAAGTGAGTTGAACTGCACACGGTGCCGTCCTGTTTTTGAGGTCACGAAGGAGCCATCAGCAGACTCCCCAGCTTTCCCAAGGATCAGCTTCCCCACCCCTGTTTCTCTGTCTCCTCCCCCTCCCCTGCCCACAATCGACCACAGGTGTTGAGAAACGCACAGGTGTCTTCCTCAGGTTCCCACAGCAGGGCCTGTCAAAGGTGTGAGTCACTGGAGGGGAAGCTGACTCATCGAAAAAATAATAATCTTGCCAAAAGCGCATTGTTTTAAAAGAACAGATGGATGGTTTGAGCTGAGCTACCTAATAAATGACTTATTTCTCAGAGGAGCAAAGAACTGTGTATGATTTAATACATTTGCCCACCATTTCCAAAGGGCCGGCATCATTCACTGGCTCAGGACGGTCTGTGGTGCTGGTCTGGGGCAGTGTGGGGAGGTGCTCCTGGGGAATGGCGGCCACCCTGAGGTGGCTTCACCCCACCTGTAACCTCCCTGTCCAGTGGCCCTGGGCAGGTCATTTACTTTGTCCCAGGCACAGTTTCCTCATCTGTAAAATGAATGGGATTGGATACTCCAGAACCTTGTGGTCTCCAGATCAGTAGCATCTGCAACAGGGAGGGCTTGTCGGAAATGCACACTCCCAGGCGCCACACTGGACTCCCTGAGTCAGAACCTGTGTTTTGACAAGGTCCCCGGGCCATCTGTGTGCTCGTCACACTGTGAGGAGCGCTGCTCTGGGCCAGACTACTCAAACGCGGTCCTTAAACCAGCATAGCAGCATCACCTGGGAGAAGAAGCTTGTTAGACAGTCATGTTCATGGACCCCCTCCCGCCACCCCCACTGAATCCTGTGGCTAAGGCAGGGGCCTGGGAGTCTGTGCTTTAACCACCTCTCCAGGTGATCGCTAAGCAACACTGACCTTGGAGAAGCACGGAACACCGTTCTGTCTGAGGCTTGGCTGTGGGCGGTTGTCGCAAGAAGAGCTTGTTCTGTGCTGCGTCGTGACTTTCCGAAACGCTCACAGGCCAGCGGTTTATAGCAATTCTGTGATGTTGTTTGGGCCTTATTTTTGCTCTGCCAGAGATAAAGCTGGCGTTTAAGGGAGCTGGAGTGAGTCGCCCAGAGTCTTTCTGTCTCACGTTTGCATCGTCGAGATATTAGCGTGAGATGTTGTTGGCCAAGTCAGGGACTGTTATAGGGCAATAAAACTCCTTGTAAATGTTTCACGTTACCTGTTTATACATGACAGGCTCTTGGAGCAGAGCTGGGGTAGATCTGGTGGGTCTGCAGCAAGGCTCAGTCAGCTCTTCCTCTTCACTGTTTACTGTTTAGATTAGATAATACCATCATCTGGTTTAAACATCCTGTGAAAAGGGACCTGGTTTATAACCGCCCACTGCCGTCCTGCCCCAGGCAAATGTTTTTAGTTTGCTGGGTCTAACCCAACAGCGCTGGTCCCTGGGAAAGCCGCGGGGTCTCCTGATGTGCGGCCGCCCTCTGGACTTGCAGTACATGCATTCTTCCCGTTCTCTTTGTTACGCTGACATAAGTCTATCACGTTACAGGCTCATTTAGGTTAACAAGCATCCTTTTTTTAAGGATGCACCATCTCTGGGAGGTTCTCAATTGCCAACCTTTCACACTTTAGTGTGCTTTATTCTAATACAGGGTTTCTTTATGCATTTACAAGCAAATACAATTATATACATACTATATATATATATATATATATATTTACCACCTCTGCTGAACTCATTTTACAAAGTCAAGTACACCCTGTTCTGCGCTTGGCTGTTTCTTTGAATGCGTCATGCTGTGTTACTGTGTGGCGAACACTCGGGTTGTTCCCAGTTTGCTGACACAGACACTGTTTGTACCTGTGGCAGTTTGCACCTCGCTGTGTATCTGTAAGTGTAATTTTGAGAGAGATTGCCAACTTTCCCCTCCTAAGGTTAGTGCCAATTTACACCTCTGCCCGTTTTGAATGAGAAGTCATTGTTTTCCCACATCTTAGCCAATGCATTAAAATCGTCACATTACTGGATTTTTACCAATCTGATAGGTGAAAAACAGCAACTCGACTGAGTCTTAATTTAAATTTGTTATGAAAAGTTTTAAACGTATAATATGTTTAAAAGGACCATCTCTTTCTCTCTCTTGCTGTCTCACGCATGTTTTTTGCTTATTTTGATAATTGGGTTGTTTCCTTTTTATTTCCCAGAGCTGTTTATTGATCAGGGAGATTAACTTTTTGCCTTTAATGTAAGTTGCCTCCAGCTTAGAGTCTCTGTTTAACTTTGAGGACAGCCTGTTTGTTCCATGTGTCCAACTTCTTATTTTTTCGCGGTCAGATTGGTCAGTCATTGCTTGTGTGGCTTCTGAATGTTGAATCGTAGGCACAGAGTTCGTCCCCACTTCAAGGTAGTAGGACATATCTTTTTTTGCCTTCTGTTATTTCACATTCAAATTTTGACCCATTTGGAATTCGTTCCGATGCTGTGGGATATAGATCCTCCCCGGTCCCCCACCCCCGGCCCCCCAAGCTGGTGACCTTTGCCCTGCGAAGCTGCTGTCTCATTAGCTGCTCACCACAACCTCTGTTCTCATGCGTACGTGGGTCTGTTTCAGAACTTGCTACTCTTTCCCATCGGTTCCTCTGTCGGTTCACGTTTATTCACGTTCCCACTGCTTTGCTTACTAAGCTTGACAATATTTAAAAATAATTTTTCATGTACGGAAGTGCTGCTTTCCTATTTTTAGATCTTTCCCAGGCTATTCTTTTTTATTTGTTTTTCTATTGGAACTTTAAAATCGAATGTCTAATTACACCCAGGTTGGCGTTTTATTGAAATTGCTTTAATAAAAACTGAAGTATAACACACTTGCAGAAAAGTGAATAAATTGTATGCGTGCAGCTTGGCGAGTTACCACAACGTGAACACAGAGTACAACGCATTGTTACCTAGATCTGGAACTAGAACGTTGCCAGAGTACAGAAGTACTCCCCCCCAACCAAGACCCCGTTACTCCCCCAGCCTTCTGCAGAAGGTCATTGTTATCTTTGTTTATTATGTCTTGGATTGTTTTTTTTTACTTTACATACTCATACACAGATGCTTTTACATCTGGCTTCTTTAGCTTAAAATTAAATATATTTTTAAAATTATTATGTTTAACTATAGCTGCCCTACAATATTATATTAGTTTCAGGTGTACAACCTAGTGACTAGTATTCATATAACTTACAAAGTGCTCACCCCAGGAAATCTGGTACCCGCCTGCCACCCTACAGAGCCGTCACAGTGTTCCTGACGGCATTCCCTCTGCCGCACTTTGCATGCCTGTGACCGCTCTGTAACGAGCGCCTCGTACTTCTGACCCCCTCCTCCTTTCTCACCCAGCCCCCAATCTGTCTGGCAACCGTGGAAATGCTCTCTGTGTCTGAGTCTATTTCTGCTCTGCGTGTTTGTTTGCTTTTTTGATCTCACGTATAGGTGAAATCATCTGGCATTTGTCTTCCTCTGTCTGACTGACTTCACTCAGCACGGTACCCTCCAGGTCCATCCATTTGCAAGATTTCATTCACTTTTTTTTCTGGCTGAGTCATATTTTATTGTATCTGTGCCACCGCTTCTTCTCTGGCTCAACATCATGTTTATGAGGTTTATTTACCTATTCTCCTGTTGATGCACATTTAAGCTGTACTGGTTTTGGCCGTCACACGTGGCTCTCGGTGCCCTACGTACACATTCCTGTGGGTATTTACTTGTGAGAGGAATTTCTGGTCCATGGGGTATGCATGTGTTCGACTTCGGAAAAATATCGCCAAACTGTTTCCTGTATAGATGTTTGACATTGACCCTCCTTCCAGGAACGACTGAGAACTTCAGTTATTCCCTGTTCCTGCAGCGCTTGGTTTTGTTGCCTTTTAACATTTTAATTTTTCACTTCTCTAGTGACTAATGAGCTTTAGTGCTTTGAAAAATATATATGTATTGGCTATTTAAATATCTTCTTTTGTGAAATGCGTTGGGACTGCTTTAAATTTACACATTAGCTTCAGAGCATGGACATATTTATAATGTTAAATCTTCCTATCCAGGAACATGGTATGTCTTGTCATTTGTTTAAATATACTTTGTCTTTTAGTATTGCTTATAGTTTTTTATATTATAGCTTGCATATTTTTTGATAAGCTTATTCATAGATGTTTGATCTTTTTTTTCTAACTGGGTATTGTTTGTAGTTTTTCATAGTTGATTCTCTTAGATGTGCAAGCCTTGTAATTGTATCAACTATAAATGGAAATAACTTACCTCCTTCCATCCAGTTCTTTATTTTTATTGAGATGTAATTGACATATGACATTATATTGGTTGTAGGTATACAACATAATGATTTCACATATATATAATGAAATGATCACTATGATAAGTTTAGTTAATATCCATCAGCACACAGTTACAATTTTTTCTCATGATGAGAACTTTTTTTAAAAAGATTTTATTTATTTATTTTTAGAGAGAGGGGAAGGGAGGCAGAAAGAGAGGAGAGAAACATCAATGTGTGGTTGCCTCTTATGTGCCCCCCTACTGGGGACCTGGCCCACAACTCAGGCATGTGCCCTGACTGGGAATCAAACTGGCAACCCTTTGCTTTGAAGGCTGGTGCTCAATCCATTGAACCACACCGGCCAGGGCATTGTGATGAGAACTTTTAAGATTTACTTCTAGCAACTTTCAAATACACAACACGTTATTGTTAACTGTAGTTGCTATGTTGTACATTATATCCCGCCCTCCAATTCTTATATCTCTAATTTCTTTAGCATGTCTAATTGCATTGGGCAGTACTTCCTATATAGTGATAGTGTGTGTGTGCACATGGTTCCTGACTTTAGTGGGAGTGTTTCTGATGTTTCCCACTTAAGCTAAGTGCTGGCTTTTACCTGAGATTTATATGTTTTATCATGTTTAGGAATTATCCATTGATTCCTTCTTTATTGAAGTTTTTTTCAAGTAAAGGTGTTGACTTTTGTCAAATGCTTATTCAACATTTACGGATCTCCTAGGATCTCCTACTATGTTATGTTATATGAAGAAGTGTCCTAATATTGAGCCATCCTTGCACTCCTGGGGTGCATTCCCTTTGGTCTTGTAATGTGCTGCACGGCCGTACTGGCGAAGCTTCTTTGACTGAGCCAGCAGCTACGTGACCCCTCTGGAGAGGGTCCGGGGGCCTGTACAGAGTCTACATATGTGGGCTGAAGTTTTCCTTCCTGAAGTAAGGAACCATTGGTTTGATTTTTTTTTTTTTTGGTAGGAAACCCACTTCTAAACTCCTTCCTTGTGTTTGGACAATAGAAACTGGGGGCTTTCACCGAGTTAGACAAAAACGGCATGATTCTGATCTCAACCTTTTTCAGTTTAGCTCTTTTGTGGTTTTGATTAACTTTCATTTCAAAACAAAACATACCAAAACCTCAAAGACAAACTAAGCAGCCTTTATCCCGTTACACTCAGTTTGGATTAAATAATGCATGGAAGGATGCTCCAGTAGGCTGTTGGAGTCTCTGGGCTATTATAAAACTGAAGTCGGGATTCAAGGCAGGAAAAAGAAGGTGAAAGAGTGTAGGTCTGTCACAGAGAAAAACCCCTGGGTTCTCAGTCACGGGGCGGATGCCGTGCCCAGTCCACCGAGGAGGCATCCACTTGGTGGGGCGGCCCGGTGGTTAAGACAGTAGCTTGTAGGCTGGCTTCAGCTTCTGGGCTGAAATCCTTGCTCTGTGGTCATGCTACTGGTATGACCTCAGACAAATTCCTTCACCCCTCTGGACTTCAGTTTCCTCATCAGACAGTGAATATAATAATAGTTCCTACCTCTGGCCTTGCTGTGAGGACTCAATGAGTTAATGCACGGCCAGTTCCTTGACATGTGGTAAGCACCCCATAAATGGGGAGCAACCTTGTGTGGGGATTAGAATACCCAGTAGGGCTTGGGCCAGATGGTCTCTGCACTCAGTGACCTTCCTGACCTTCACTGACCTGAAACCTTACATAGAGAGCTGCAGGGTGTGCTTGGACAAGTGGCTGACAAGTACTCAGGGTCGGGGACTTCTAAGATGAAGCAAAATAATGAAATAAAAAATCTCCTTTTGTCAGTTTCTGGGCTCTGGAAAGCAAAGGCATAGAGCCAGAGGTTCCTTAAGGTTGACATTTCAGATAATGAATGTGAGGATGAGTAAGAAGAGCTGGGCCAGGGCTCTCAGCCCCTCATCAGGCTTTTCTGTGGCCTTTAACTCTGAGGCCAGGCGGTCCTTCAGAAGTGCACTGGTTCGCTTTTGAGTGGGGCATCCGCCAGGCGGCTCTTTGGGCAGTTCTGCCCACAGTCCATTGTATGTGTGTTTGAGAGGGCGTGGGGGGCATTCGTGCAGAGGGAACAGCTGTGTGTCATGGCTGAGCGTAAGGGAGGGGTGCAGGGTGGGGTCCCACTGGACTGTGCTGGGTTCCCCCCTAAATGTAAATTCTGAGCAGCAGCATCAGGCCGGCTCTCCTTCAGGAGTTCCCATCTGGGGAAGCAGGGGTCACACTGGAGCCTTCGTTGCCAGCTTGCTGTTTCCAGTTTTTAAAAATTGGAGTATTATTTAGTTAAAATAAAATGAAACAGATCTTAAATGTTCTCTTTGATGGTGTATTAGTTTCCTAGGTCTGCCGTAACAAATTATTATAAACTCAGTTGGCTTAAAAGAACAGAATTTAGTGCTGGCCTGTGTGGCTTAGTTGGTTGGGTGCCGTCCCACAGACCAAAAGGTCACTGGTTCGATTCCCAGTCAGGGCACATAGCTGCACTGCAGGTTCAGTCCCCTGGCAGGTGTACAGAAGGCAACCCGATTGATGTTTCTCTCTCACATCGATGTTTTTCACCCTCTTTCTCCCTCCCTTCTCCTTGCTTTAAAATAGGGGTGTCCAACCTTTCGGTGTCTCTGGGCCACATTGGAAGTAAAAGAGCTGTCTGGGGCCACACATTCAATACACAAACACTAATGAAAACTAATGAGCAAAAAAAAGGCCCATGCATAATTTTTGTGATACCTGCCACCACAGATAAGCAAAAAAGTCTTCACATAATAACCCTAATTATGCAGCAGCCCTTTTGATAATCTTTTAAAATCATCGAGCAGGTCCCAAGTTTGCGATCACTGATATAGAAAATGTGCATATGTAAGCAATGAAAGTTAGTATAAAACTTAATAATAAAACCAAGTAATGTTTTCAGTAAATTTATGATTTGGGGCTGGGCTGCATTCATAGCTGTCCTGGGCCACGTGCAGCCCCTGAGCTGTGGGCTGGACACCCCTGCTCTAAAAAATCAAAAGAAGAACAGAATTTACTCTCTCAAGGTCTGGAGGCTAGCAGTTAAAAATCAAGCTGCTGTCAGCAGGGCCGTGATCTCTCGGAAGGCTCTAAGGGAGTATCCGTAATTGCCTCTTCCTGTCTCCTGGTGGTTGCATGCAATTCCTGGCATTCCGTGCTTGGAGACATAGCATGTACTCTGTCTCAGTTGTCACATGGCATTTCTCCCTGAGTCTCTCTATTTTCTCTTCTTGTGAGGACACCAGTCATTGGATTAGAGCCTACCCTAATCTGGTCTGATCTCACTTTAATTTAACTAATTCCATCTGCAGAAGACCCAACTTCCAAATAAAGTCGCATTCTGAGATTCCGGGTGGACTTGAACTGGGGGAAGGGCACTGTTCATCCCAGCACGGACGGTTTTTGGGCATTGTGTATACCCACGTGAAAACCACGCCAGTAAAGAGCCAGCACATTCCCACCACCCTGGAAAGATCCCGCACGGCCCCTTCCAGGTCCTTCCCACCAGCTCAGACAACCACTGTTCCGGGCTTTATCGCCACGGGTTAGCTTCTCCCTGTTCTCTCACTCAGACGCACGGAAGTCCATGCCATGTGCTCTTTGTGTCTGGCCTCTTGCTCATGATAATGCTTTTGAGATTCATCCCTGTTGCATGGATCAGCGGTTTGTTCCTTTTCTTTGCTGACTAGTGTTCTCTGGTGTGATTATTCCACAGTCTGCATGTCCATTCTTCGACTGGTGAGCATTTGGATCGTTTTCAGTTTTGGGAAGTGCTTATTATTTTTACTGTGAATATAGCAGCAATGCACAGTCTTGTTCATGCTTTTTGTGCATGCGTATGTGCATTTCAATTATCTTTATCGAGGTGTAATTGGCATATGGCGTCATGTTAGTTTCCTGTGTACAGCATAATGGTTCGATACTTGTGTACACTGCTAAGTGACCACCACAAGAAGTCCAGTTAACACCCATCGCCACACATAGTCACAACCTTTCTTTTTCTTGTGGTGAAGACTTCAGGTCTCTGTTGGCAACTTTCAAGTATGCAGTACGGTGTTATTAACTGTGGTCGCCGTGCTGTGCATGAATCCCAGCACTTATTTTATACCCAGAGTTTCTACTTTTTGGCCCCCTTCATCCACATGTGGACACATACTTTGACTTTTCTAGCTTAAATTCTGGGGGTGGAATTGCTACGCCGCAGGGCAGGTGTGTGTTTAATTTGATTAGAATTGCCAGTCTTCATAAATGATTGCACAGATTTAAAAAAAATTATTTTATTGTTGCTCAAGTTGGTTGTGCAGATTTACATGCCGAGGATGATGTGTGAGACTTCCAGTTGCTCCACATCCTTATGAGCTCGGTTATTTTCTTGGCGACAGTTATTTTCTTTGATACATCGAGAGGATAACCCTCTGCAGAGGTTTCTGCCCACGGACTTGTGAAGCTGAGGGCCCTCCAGCTACTTACGGATTTGCACCTCACTCCTTTTTGTTGTGTTTTGTTTTCTTTTTTACCCTGTCACGCCAGGGAAGGTGTCAGGCGCAGAGAAAGGTGTGCTGGAGTCCCTTTGTCTGCGACTCCTTTTTTCCGAGAATGGCACTAGGATCACATGCTCTGTTCTTCCACTTAAAAAAAAAAAGATGTTATTTATTTATTTATTTTCAGAGAGAGGAGAAGGGAGGGAGGAAGGGAGAGAAGCATCAGTGTGCACGAGACACACCAATCAGCTGCCTCCCGTGCCCCTAACTGGGGACCTGGCATGTGCCTTGACTGAGAATCATAATGGCAGCCCCCTGGTTTGTAGTTTGCACGCAGTCCACTGAGCCACACCAACCAGGGCTGTTCTTCCACTTTGGGGTCTCCTTGCTTGTCAGAGGTTGGAGGTCAGAGGTCAGATCCTTCAGAAGGACACCAGCTGCTTTCTTGAAGCGGGAGTTGTTTAGAGCATTCAAGGGTCCCATGTGACCCGTTGCACATTGGGTTTCTTTCTTTCTTACATAATCAAGTATTTTCCTCACAAATCTCTATTGATGGTGCAAAAGCAGCAGCAATAAAGGAAATCATTCAAAATTAAAAGTGAGTGTGGGAGTGCGTGTGAGTGTGCCCCTCCTGTCCAGGGTGGATTCCCGCCTTGCCCCTGAGCTGCCCCGAGAGGCTCCGGCCCCCCGGGACCCTGAACTGGAATGAGCAGGCGGGAAATAATTATCCTACTTATTTTTATTAATCATCCGTAAACGTATGTATAGCTCATACTTATTTCAGCGTTGAATATTAGAAGTGTTTTGGGTCTTTATTTAGAAGTTTAGTGATTTTCTGTGACCAGAAATATGCGGTAGGAACTTTAACTCTTGTTTTATCAATTAGCTTGTGGTAACACTGGTTTTGCTACATGTTGATTCACTTAAACTCGTGGTTTCCAGGAGCCTACTGTCGACGCTAAATGAGAACTTACTGTGTGCATGTTCTGAGCTTCGTCTGTGTAGGAACTCGGTGAGCCCTGACATGACCCTTTCTGGCTGGAATTTCATGTGAAGTCCGAGGCAAGGTAGGGCCAGAATTTGAACCAGCCCCTCTACCTTCAGCGTCTGTATCCTACCAGCATGTTTTTCCCATACGGTCATTCACATTTTCGAAACCTAACCATATTGATTTTAAACGGGAACCTTACCTTGCTGCCATCAGTAGGATACCCACATCACTTGCAGTAAGTGGATGGCAACCCTAGAAAGAGATACTCTGGTAACAGCGTCAGGCTCTTTTAACTTGCTCCTGTTGCTACTACCCAACCTCATTTTTAAAAACGATTTGTGCTTTCAGTGTCATATCTAAGAACATTTTCCCCAACTCAAAGCCACAGACATTTTCTCTGAGGTTTTCTAGAATTTTTATAGTTTTAGGTTTTACGGTTATGATCCATTCAAGTTACTTTTATGCATGATGTGAGGTAAGCTTTACACTTACGTTTTTCGTCCTTTTTTTTTTTTTTTGTATAAGGATATTTAATAGTTTCCGTAGCATTGGTTGAAAAGACTCCTTTCTCCTGTCTTCTCTGAGTTTAGCTTTCCTCAGAGAACGGGAGGGTTAATTTTCACAGTTGCTACAAGGGGAAAAAGTATAATCGTTTTGCTACACTGTAAAATCATTGTCCTGTGGTCAGCACTAGAGAAATAGCAATTAGTTCTTGGATTATGTTAAGCGTTTTCCTGTGGTTTGGTGGTTATATTGTTTCCAGGTTTCTTACCTCAGGTGTAAGTAGCAATTGCAATGGATATCTCATGGGTATGGCTTTTCTTTTTTACAAATTATTTTAGGCCCTGGCCATTGTGGCTTGGTTAGTTGGGCATCGTTCTTCAAAGCAAAAGGACGTAGGTTTTCCATTCCCAGTCAGGGCACATGCCTGGGTTGTGGGCCTGCTCTCTGGTTGGGGCATGTGAGGCGACCAGCCAATTGCTGTTTCTCTCCCTCTTTCTTCCTACCTTCCCCTCTCTCTAAATAAATAAGTAAAATCTTAAATAAAAATTATTGTAGGACATATTTATGAATTTTTATCCATACTACAAATCAGTGTTAGGAGGGTTTAGAATCATGCACCATGCACTGATTTTGAATTAGCTCTGCTTCCAAGCAGTGGGAGCTCTTTGGGAGGGTTAAGAACCTGAATCATTGCCTTTTTCGGAGACCTTTTCTGCCCTCTGACCCCAACTCACCCCACCCGCCCCCAGTCCCCTGCTCAGTGACTTCTCATCTTCCTGCAGCCACGTTCTCATGATACTGTTCTCATTTATTTACTCCCTTACCTCCCCCACTGGCCCATGTGCGTCTCACTCTTTTCCAGCACAGAGATGGCACATAGTAGGTGCTTAATACCTGTGAACTGTAAGAATGGCATCCAGCACGTTCATTTCTAGAACTGCCACCGGGTCTGTGGTCTTCTCTGAGATCAGCCTTTCGATAACAGCGATCTTTTAGCGCCAGTGGCTGGTCACCCTTGCTCTCGTGACATCTCGTTACTTGGACAGTTTTCTCTAGGGTTAGGGTTAGGGTTAGGGTTAGGTCACGTTGGTTGCTGTTATGCAGAACCTGGGTCCTGCATCAAATAACGTTGAATCCCAGAGTGAGGAAATTATTTTTTGGTTCTTTTTCAACCCTTCTCAATTCTCTGAATCATAGTTTCTCAGCCTCGGCACTGTTGACATCAGGGGTCAGGACACTGTCTGCCGTCGGGGGCTGCCCTGTGCATCGCAGAGTGTCTGCAGCATCCCTGGGTGCCACCCGCTCAACGCCAGTGGCACCTTGACCCCCAGTGGTGACAGGCAAAAATATGTGCAGACGTTGCTGATGTCACCTGGAGCACAGCATGCGCTTCCTGGCTGAGAAGTGCTTTTGGGGAAGGATGGTCTGGTGCTAGTGCACTTTGACACCCCTCTAATCCTCGCTCACCCCCCTTTTCCAGAGAGAGAGCAAATCCCGAGCCTCAGAGCCTTCAGCAGCCAAAGCTTTCTCACTAGAATTTCTCCCAATCGTCGTTATTATTACTATTATTACTATTATTATTATTGAGAGAAGGGAAGAGAGGGAGGGGAACATCAATCAGTGGCCTCTTGTACACACCCCGACTGGGGGCGTGCAGCTGCAGCCCAGGCCGGTGCCCTGACCCACCAGGAACCCAGCTGGCAACCTCGTGCTTTGTGGGATGAAGCCCAACCACCTGGTCAGGGCTCTGGCTAGAATTTGGTTGCATGATGTAGCTTTCCTCGATGTTGGTTTCTCATTTTGGTAAGTGAGAATTGTGTTTCTCTCACTGTCTCTGGAAGCGAACATATCCTCACGATTCTGGTGTCACAAAGATGGATTCATCACAAAGATGAATCTTAGAACTGGATCTCCTGGCCCTTCTCTTCTTATTTCCTCCCGGTTCAGACTGCTTGCTTCTCTTCAAGCCAGCCTTCTCTTGAATCTGCAGTGAGGCTCAACACATTCGAGCCTCTGCATGACCTTTCGTGTCGTTTAAGCATTTTGCAGAAAATCGGCTCAGCCTGCCCACCGTAGCCATTCTTCCTGTCACAACGCGGCCGCCCCTGCGCACACAGGGGATCCCAGCCCTAGCACTGCGGTGCCTTGTGGGGTTGGTGCCGCTGCACTTCCTCCAGAAAGTCTGGCAGGTTTTAGGGGCGTTCACCACATTTGCCAGAGCGCTACTGGCAAGGGAAGAACTGTTTTTCTCTTGATGAAAATGCCATAAAGTTTTCTTTACAAACCAATTTAAATAAAATGAGCAGCCCTGGCTGGTGTGGCTCAGTGAATTGAGCACGGGCCTATTTCACGAAGGGTCACTGGTTCAATTCCCAGTCAGGGCACATGCCTGGGTTGCAGGCCAGGTCCTCAGTAGGGGGTGCACCAGAGGCTACCACACATTGATGTTTTTCTCCCTCTCTATTTCCCTCCCTTCCTCTCTCTCTAGAAATAAATAAATAAAATATTTAAAAAATAAACAAGATGAGCAGATAGAAATATCTCAAGATATGTAGATATGGCCCAAACAGTGGTGTGTCAGACACCTGGCTCGAGGTCCGGAAATGCAGACTAAGGCATCCTCCTGATATATGCTCCTGTCATCTGTGGCGCTGGGCAGGTTTTCATGTGTTGTTTTATTTAAGACAATACTCCAGCCTGGGGGCTGCTCTAGGCACCTGGAGTCGGCGCCCAGCCTCCCAGACGTGGTGACACTGATCACATACACGAGGCCCCTGCCAGAAGTGTCCTGCCTGCTGCAGGCGTCGGTCTGTGGACCCAGGCAGGAGTGGGTCTTACTTGATAAGATGGCTCGGTGGCTTTGAGTCTAACTTGTCTCTGAGAATGGAAGGGTTGCTTCTCACGGTTGCCACAAGGAGGAAAAGGCACAAGGCAGCACATGTCTGGAGCCCAGCCAGGCCTTTCTGAGAAGCAGGCATTTGAAAACAAATCACAGGGCCCTGGAGCCTTTGCCGTTCCGTAGAGACGTGGGAGGTAAGCGCAGTATTTCACTCATATCAGACATCTCGGCGATGCTGCTGGCCTGCTACTGCCTCTGCTTGCCCCATGGCACACACTTGATCAGAAAGTGAGGTGAGTGGGAAGATCACACCTGGGGACCCTTGAAGAGTTAATGGGTCTGGGCCTCAGCATCAGATATTACTGTCTCCTGTGGAAAGAACCTAGCACCACCCCTGGGAGAAAGGGTTGGGACTTGAGTCTGGTCCAACTGCCGGTGTGGAAATAGGGAAGACGCAGGAGCGTGTCGAATCGTACCATGCAGGTGTGGTCAGCAAGGCCCGGACTGGGGCGACTCTCAGGGCAGACATCCTGGGTTCTTCAACAGATGGGTTGTAAGGGAAAGCATGGGAGACGGGGGAAAATCCCTCAGATTAAAAAAGACTTAAAAGATAAATGAAATTTTTTAAATGGGCAAAGCTAAAAACTGGAGTGTTGTGTGTAGGGATGTATACTCAGTTGGCGAAACCAGGAAGAAACCCAGCAGGGTGGTTGCTGTACTAGTCCAGTGGGCGTACTCTGGGGAGCTGTGACTAGGGAGGGGCTCATGGAAGGCCTTTTGGGGCGGCAGGCCAGGTTCCGTCTCTCGATTGGCTGGTAGTTATCAGGTGTGATGTTCTTATAATAACACATTAAACCATACATTTCTTTTGTTATATATCCATGTTGCATTATTTCTTTAATTTAAAAAGAAGAGTGCAAAAGAATATGTGTAATATACTGCATTTTATAGGCAAATAGAAAGGAAATATAAAAATTCTGTTTCTACTTTAAAATATAAACAATGCAAGGGTAAACCAAAAGCTAATAAAAATGTTTATTTATCAGGGAGGGGGAGAAATGGGAGGAAGCGGGAAGGTAGACCTTTCTGAACATAACTGTTACAATTTTTACTTTGGAATGACGTAAATGTTGTTTGTAATTAAAACATACAACAAATTAAAAACCCCTAAAAATAAGAAACAAGTAGAAATACAGGATCTTTTGATTATACGTTCCCAGTGGGAATAAACCTGAGATAGAAAGAACCACAAATACTAAACTGTACACACAGGCTTGTCCTATTGTCACGTTATAATGTCACTGTTACTATTTTGAAACTACTACATATAGAAAAGGGTAAAGAAAATAGTTAAGTGTCATTAGGAAACAAGCTTTTCAGCACAAGACAAAAGAGATGTAAATAACAGGCCCTGGCTGGTGTGGCTCAGTGGATTGAGCACAGGCCTGTGAGGCAAAGGGTCACAGGTTCGACTCCCAGTCAGGGCACATACCTGGGTTGCAGGCCAGGTCCCCAGTGGGGGCCACATGAGAGGCAACCACACATTGATGTTTCTCTCCCTTTTCTTTTTCCCTCCCTTCCCCTCTCTCAAAATTTTTTTTTAAAAGATGTAAATAACAGTCTAAAGAAGTTAAACACCTTATAATTCTAATGACTTATCTACAAACGAATTTATTTTTCTATTTTGAAAAAATGTAAGTTTTCTAGATCTGTCCACCTGAAAAGGCCTAGAACCACTGACAGCTGGAGAGTAATGAGCACTGTCAGTGTTCAGACTGTGGTGTCTAAGTACCATTTCCCACTGAAAGGGTTTCTTGGCAAAGTGGCTGGTTTCAAGTCTGAGGCAGAGAATGTACAAGATGAACCTGGGTCCTCCAGTCACTCTGGAAAGCAAGGACGCTGTTGGAGACAACCAGAGTCGTGTCAATGGGACAGGGACTTACTGGAAGTCACTCCCACTAGCCAAATGATGGAATAACTTGACTATACCAAGGAATAACAACCACCCACTTTGGAAAAAGGCTTGGCAATTTCTTACTGTTATTGTATCTCCAGTTATCTTATGACCCAGGGACTTACTACCAGGTATTTACCCAAGAGAAATAAAAACATATGTCCTCAGAAAGCCTGCAAATGTAGGTGGCAGCTTTATTCATACTTAAGAAAACCTGGTACAATGGAATACTATTCGGCGATAAAAGGAACAGACTACTGATACACTCAGCAACATGGATGGGTTCCTAACCCATTTGCTTAGTGAAAGAAGACAGGACAGAAATGATAACATACTACATGGTTCTGTTTATATAATGTTCTGGAAAAAATAAAACTCTAGGACAAGAAATCAGATGAGTGATTGCCAGAAGAGTGGAGTGGGGATGGGGGCTGACGCACGGGGGCACAGGGGTGCTTTCTGGGGTGAAGGAAGTGCTCCGCACCTTGAATAAGGTGTTGCGGTTTGCATTTGTTGAAACTCTTCAAACCGTATAACTAAAGAGGGTGACTTTAATGTACATCATTGTACCTTAGTAAACCTGACTTAAAAGCGATGCCGATGGGATGAAATAGGAAAATGAAAAAGTTAATTCAAAATGGTGCTGATAAAAACCAGTAATTAGCTTTAGAGAATGCTGGAGATTGAACGACTCATTTGAAAGCTGGCGAGCAAAGGGAAAGAATCAAATTTTTATCCCGCTTTTTGCACACGGACCAGACTTGAAGGCGAGAAAATAGATGAGGAAGGGAAGCTCTGCGTTATAGATGCATCACAGTAGCAAACATACAGGGGAAGAGAGTTAGAAAGGCACCGGTAATGAAACGCCGGGCCAGGGCTGCAGTCCTCGTGTCTGATGAAAGGTGAAAGCTGATGGACACCTTTGTGGTGGACGGGTCGGCAAGAAAGGACATGACGTCATCTCACTAACGTGGGACAAGCAGAGGTTCGGCGCCTCCTGATGGAATGCCATACCTCCTAGGGAAACTACACCTGAGCCCAGGGAAGCTTCTCAGCCCGAGTATTAGATACACGGAGATAAATATGGTAGCTGACATTCCAGTGACGTAATCTGCCAAATCCGGAATGTGGGGAGTCTATGAACAAGTGACCCAGTTTCTGCAGCAACAGCAGAAAGGAAAAGTCAATTATTATATATTAAAAAGTCTTGAGAATTCAAAACACTACAAGGCTACAGAAATCAGGACAGTGTGGTACTGGCGTAAGGGAGACATAAAGATCAGCGGAATGGAATCGAGAGTCCAGGAATAAATCCAGATCTGTTTGTGCCCCTGAGGTCTCTGGTTTTTGGAGCAGGGGAAGCAGTCTTTTCAGAAAGTAGTGCTGGACCCTGGCCAGTGTGTCTCCGTTGGTTGGGCATCGTCCTGCAAAGGAAAAGGCCATCAGTGTGACCCCCAGTCAGGGCACGTGCCTGGGTTGCAGGCTTGGTTCCCGGTTGGGACATGTACGGGCGGCAACCGATCGGTTTCTCTCTCCCATTGATATTTCTCTCCCTGGCTTTCTCCCTCCCTTCTCCTCTGTCTAAACAATACAAAAATTTGAAGAGTCTGAAGAAGCAGTGGGGGAACTATGAAAAAATGTGTCAGATGCAGAGAACACAAGCACGAGAACTAAAGAAATGCACAGCTGGGACTGAAGAAGGGGAAGAGGAGAGTTTACTACAAGGTTGTGGGAGTGGGCAGTAAAGCCTCTGGGGATGAGATCAAGAAACCTGGTCAGAAACGGACTTTGATGCACCGTCTGGATGGGCACAGAGTCGGTGCGAAGCTCAGAAGGAGGAGGAGAAAAGGTTCCCGGAAGTCGGAAGTCGGAGAAGCGGTGACCATCCTCTCTGACCCCAAGGAAAAGACTTGCGTGACAGTGGACGGGCCCTGGAGGGGGAGGGCACGGATCTGGGCGATTTCGATGTGACTGTCTTCCAGGCAGTCCTCGGTGGTCTTGGGGGCTTCAGCTTTGAAGAACCTGGCCCAGGAAATGTCTTTGTTTAATTTGGCTAATGAAAGAAACCGTCCGGAAGCCAGAAACTCCAGACTTGCTCATTTTAACCCTGACTGTGGACACAGTTCTCCTCCCATCGTCCCGTGTCCATGCTCTCAGAGCGGTTTTGTTTTCTCAGTTGGATGCCCTGTGTCTGCATGAGCCAGACACAGGAAAGGGAGCCAGCTCTGAAGACGGCCAGCAGGGGAGGGGGCTGGCGGATGAACAGGGACGAGGCTTGTGGATTTTTGTTTTAGCATTTAACTCTATTAAAAAAGAAAAAGAGCTGTGAACCAAAGGGTCGTGGTTCGATTCCCAGTCAGGGCATATGCCTGGATTGCAGGCCAGGTCCCCAGTGGGGGCATGTGAGAGGCAACCACACATTGATGTTTCTCTCCCTCTCTTTCTCCTTCCCTTCCCCTCTCTCTAAAAATAAAGAAATAAAATATATAAAAAAAAGAAAAAGAATTAAGAGAACAAAAAAGTTTTGACCCCTAAAATAAAAAGGACTGAAGTATTGATGGATGCTATGTCTTAATCGGCTAGGGCTGCCATAACAAAATACCAAAGACCGGGTGGCTTAAACAATAGACATTTATTTTTTTCAGTTCTGGGGGTAGGAAGTTCACAATGAGGGTGCCAGTGTGGTCAGTTTCTGGTGTAGTGTCTCCCCTTGGGTTGCGATGGCTGCCATCTTTCTCTGTGTTTCCTCACATGACCTCTTTGTGGGTACAGGGGGAGAGAGCAGGCTCTCTGGTGTCTCCTCTTATATGGCACTAATCCTCCCTGGCTGGTGTGGCTCAGTGGATTGAGTGCCAGCCTGTGAACCAAAGGGTCACTGGTTCAATTCCCAGTCGGGGTGCATGCCTGGGTTTCGGTCTTGGGTCCCTAGTCGGGGGTGCTTGAGAGGCAACCACACATTGATGTTTCTCTCTTTCTCTTCCTCCCTTCCCCTTCGCTGAAAAATAAATAATATTTTTTTAAAAAGGCACTAACCTCGTCACGAGGGGCCCACCCTCATGACCTCATCTGACACTAATTACCTCCCGAAGGTCCCTTTGCCAAACACCATCACATTGGGACTTAGGGGTTTTAGCGTGTGAATTTGGGTGTGGGAGACACAGATATTCAGTTTATGATGTGCTATAAGATGTCATAAAGGATCGCAAATCATATGACTTCATTTATGTGTAATGTTCAGAATAGGCAAATCCGTAGAGATGGAAAGCACATTAGTGGTTTCCAGGGGCTGGGGAAGACAAAGTAAATAGTGACTGCTGGTGAATACAGAGTTTATTTTGGGGGTGATGAAACTGTTCTGGAATTAGAGTGTGGTGATGGTTGCGTAACTCTGTGAATGTGCTGAAAACAGCCCCACTAAGTTGCATCCTTTGAAATGGTAAAGTTTATGACATTGAATTATATCTCAATTTTTTTTAAGGCAAAAAGATGTAAAAGACATCAATCAAGGGTACTAGGTGGACCACCTTGTTTGGCTCTCGATTTTATTATTGTAAGAAATGTCCAAACCTGTAGAGAACTTTCTATGAGTTTATTTGAGCCAAGTTGCTGGGAAGCAAAATCTCAACTCTGGAGAGTGGCAGTTCTGCAGCTTATTTATACATTAGCACCGAAGGGGGAGAAGTTTGGGACGGGCCGGGGGGTTGCATGAGATCCATTGGTGGTGGATGGAGGGGGCTGGAGAAAGCCAAGCAGGGAAATCTCTGGGGCTGGATGAAAAGGCAAAGTAAAGAAGCACATAGTTCGTTTACACAGGTGGGTGCAGACTAGTTAACAACTAACACAGCTCATGCAGATGGTGTGTGAGGAACAAGACAACAACGAGGGGCTCTGTGGCCTCTGCTTTGGTGGGAGGTGTGACCTGGGGGTCCAGAAAAGGGGGGCTACTGGGGCATTTCACAGGTGTGTCATCCTAGATGTGGGAAGACCATGGACAGGCTCACTTAATAGAAGGATCGACTTTTGTCAAGGAAGCCACAGGCCTAGGACACTCGAGTGACTGACCTGCTTTGAGTTAGGAGTTTTTATGTTCAGTCCACCCTGTGTGGTTACTTTCAGTCTCTGAGTTTGTGAGGCTGCCATCCAGGCCTCCCCTGAGCTTGTCAGGTTTTGTACGTGGCCCCTTTTTTGCCCACAGTTCACACAAAGCAACTTAAAAAAAGGACATCTTAAAAACAACCAGGGAAAATGGAACATGGAATTTGTATTAGATAATACAAGGAATTATTTGAGAATGTATAATAATAGTAGTGTAATTATATTTAAAAAATTCTTACATACTGGTAAAATGGCGTGTCTGAAATTTGCATTAAAATACCCTAGGCAGCCCTGACTGGTGTGGCTCCATTGGCTGGGCATATTCCTGCAAACCGAAAGGTCACCGGTTCGATTCCCGGTCAGGGCGCGTACCTGGGTTGAGAGTTTGTACCCTGACAGGCATGTATGAGAGGCAGCTGATTGATGTTTCTCTTTCACATCAATGTTTCTCTCCCTCTCTTTCTCCTTCCCGTCTCCTCTCTCTAAAAATAAATAAATAAAATCTTGAAAAAAGTACTCAAGGGAGAAAATTGGGGTGAAAAGGGAATGACACGGTATTGATAATTTTGAAACAGAGCAATGGACATATGGGGTCCATTATACTAGTCTATCTTGTTTGGGCTTAACAATTTCTGTAGTAAATTTTTTAAAAATAACTTAAGTGGGGCAGAGGAAAGAAAGAAGTCTTGATTGGTACTGAATTCCAGAAAACTCCTCTTCCGAGAGCTGGGGCCCAGGGTGGTGATAGCAGCTCCTGACCCGGAACCGGGCTTTGTTCTGAGGAGACGGGTCTCCTCAGCTGCTCCCAGCAGAGGCTCGGGGGTAGAATCGAGCTGGCTCTTCACAGCAGAGGCGAGGCGTTCCCGTGCTGTGTC